>CAUYSK010007925.1:0-211968 GCA_963575035.1 Avahi laniger
TGGATTGCAATTCTTTCCCCAGCTGAGCCCGAAGAATCGTTGGTGCAAATGAGAAGATGGTCTCGAATTGTTACTCCCTCTCTGACTCCCTCCCTGACTGGGAGGAGGGAGAACCTGTATAAGGACCTTTTTCAGCTTAAAACTTGCCTTGGACCCTGCCACTTGATATTTGCCTTCCTTTCACACAGAGGCAGGGACTTCTGTGGATCCTCTATCTTATTCTAATAGCTCACTCCTTTCCTCCTTCTTGGAATCCCAACTCCAACTTTTTCCATATTCTATGGTTTGGTTCTCCCTCTGGACCACGCCAGGTCTAGCTGCTTTTTCTAGGTCCTTCTTCCCTGCCATTGCTCAGCCCCTGACTGTTCAGTGCTGACCCCCCAGCAGATGCCCCGAGCTCCCACCTCCTGCGCTCTAAGCGGGGTGAGCTCTTGGTCTCTGCTCTAAAGTCCAATCCCCTACTGTGGTTTTGAACACACCCCTCGTGGAAAAACTACTCCCAGACTTGCCTCTGCGCCCTTGAAATTTCTCCATATGTCAGCTCTGCGTGGCCACCTTGACGTCCACCTCCTCAAGTTCATGACCCTTAAAGTCCAACGTCCCCTTGTCTTCTCGTCCCCAAGAGGACATACTCTGTTCTAGGTTCCTGCATTTCTCATTAGGGTAAAATAATGTGTCTGGAGGTCAGTATTAAATTTTATTTTTATTTCTTTGCCCTTTGGTGGTCACGGCTGATTACCATGATTTAAATGCCTCCCGGTAACGTCGGCTTTTTGAAAACAAAGGCGATGTCTTGCTCCTCCCTGTACTTCCTGGGGGTGCACTGCGCTCTGCCACCTCCAGGTGTGCCATAAGTGGACTGAAAGCCTTGTTCCCCCACCTGGATGGCACTTTTTGTCCTCCACTCCCCTTTTTTCCTGTTCTCCATGACACTGCCCTGGACAGGAAGCTGAGACTCCATCCCCAGAGCATCTCACCCTTTGGAATGTTAAAGACCCTCTTAGTATTACATTGTTTCATGCACTCCTATTGACTCATGAGTTAATATTTTATCTTGTAAATATTTGGAGAATACAACGTGTTTGTGTAAATCATTACGTATTCAGTCTTCTAACAATGCTTAGTGTGCTTCTGATCTTGTGGGACCTGATGTTAATTTTGTGGCATCCTGGGAATTTGTGGCTGACCTTTGATGACCACCCAGCTAGACCTGCGCTGCGGTACCCAGTTGCGGTACCCATCACGCCGGTCTGTGCTGCGTACCAGTAGGCGAGGCACCTTTTCACATACATCACTGCCAGCTAAGAGGCTTCCTGCGTCCACACTACGCTTCATCCTGACAGTGAGCTCCTTGACCTGGCATCTCGGTCCCCCACCGGCTCCCACACTCTCCAGCCTTAGAATCCATTCCCTTTTGACATATAAAGTCCATTCTGGGCAGTTTTTTCCCACGGCAGGCACTTAGACTCCAGTAGCTTGGTCTTAGCGTGTATAGACACCTTTGTCTGGAAAGCCTTGTCCTTTTCACTCTAAGAGCTCTCTGTCTGTCCGCCCCAAGTTCAGCCTTCCAGACTTCTTTCGTCTGTGGTGCTCACTCCTCCATGTTCAAGTGGCTCGTCCCACAGATTTGTACTTAAAGTATGCCCGTGTGCCGTCTTGCTTTTGTACATGTACATGTATGCACATATTTTTAAACTTTTAATTTGGAAATAATTTCAAACATAAAAACAACACAAAGAACACTCATAACCCCTTTACCCAGACTCACTTGTTCTTAACATCTTACTCCATTAGCTTTATCATTTTCTCTATTTCTCTCTGTAATTTTTTTTTCTAATCTGTTTGAGGGTACGTTCATATGTCATGGGACTTTACCTCTAAATACGTCAGTGTATATTTCCTAAGAAGAGGGATATCCTCGTAGGTAACCACAGTTGAGTTATCACCTTCATAATTTACATTGGTACAATTCTTTAGCTAATGCTCATCCATGTTCCAGTTTTGGCGGTTGACAGAATAATGTCCTTTGCAACACTGTTTCTCTCCCGTAAAGAATCCAGTCTGGATTCAGCGATTGCATTGAGTCGTCATATTTCTTTAGCCTCTTTTACTGTGGAACACGTCCACAGCCTTTCTTTGCTTTTTATAGTATAGACATTTTTTAAGAGTACAGTCCCCCTTTCCTCCTTTTTTTTTTTAAATGAAAAATTCATTATTTTGTGTTTGAAGTTTTCCTGTGATTAGATTGAGGTGATGTGTTCTTGGCTAGAATCCCACATGGGTGGGATGTGGTGTCTTTCTCAGCATGTCACTTCTGGAGGTACCCCACGTCCATCTGTCTCCAGCGGGTGATGTTAATTTTGATTGTGTAGAGTATTGTCTGATTTCTCCACTGTACAATGAATGTGTTTTTTTCTCCCTTGCAACTAATAAGCAATCTGCGGGGAGACACTTTAAGGTCAGGCAAAGATCCTCATCAACACTTTCCCTTGGATTTAGCGTCCAGTGATGATTCCTGCTTGATCCAGTCTTCACCATGATGGTTGCAAATGACTTTCCAACTCCTGTGCTCCACAACACGCACTGTTTGGCACTTGGCATTCGACGGTCGGCAGCAGACCTTCCTTCTCCCCTATTTATTTATACATTCGTCTGCTCATTATTGGTATAGACTCATGAATTCCTAGTTATTCAATGGTTTATATATCACTACTTTGCTCAAGTATTTTGGTGTTCAAATTGTCCCAGATTTGGCCAGGTGAAGCCCCTTCAAACTGGTTTCTGTGCCCTTACACAGACACACATTTACTCTGTCGTAAGTCCCTGGACAAGAACACGTTGCTATTGTGACTCGCATATGGTAGTAACTCCAATGTATGTGTGTGGCGGGGAAGAGATGTTTCTTGGATGCTTTCTTGGGTCCCTTCATGCTGCTGCTAAGTAACATCTGCAACGCAAGGATCTAGAGCACATCCACCCAAATCGTTTTATGGTTAGCAACTTTGAAATGTCACAGCACTGAGTTTGCGCGGGGAAATATAAACGTGTCAATCACTGATGTTAAATTCTCCCTTATTTGTGAGCCTCTTTTTACCAAGCCGTGCCGCAGATTAATATCCATCTTGGGCATTCACATGAGAGATCAAGTATGAATCCTCAAGTGGAGATGATTTTTTATAGGGGTCAAGAGGGTAATCCAATGAATGCATAAAGCTTTGGCATGGTGTGCACCGTGGTACACTGGAGGACACACACCCTGACTTAGAGAGGCAGCCGCTTCTCAGCTCCAGCTGTTTGTTGCTGTGTGGGAATACAGGTGCAGGCTTGCCAGATTTTCTCATTTTTATAAGATCATCCAGAAATCCAAATTTTTATGTAAAATCTTAAAATCTTCCAGTCTTTACATTTCATCACCTCATTCCAAAAATATTGAAGCCCACTTCAGGTCTACAAGCAGAGCCAGCTAGCTGCAATGCCTCGTGGCCCCTTGTTATAGCAAAGGACAAAGGCAGGGAATTCAAAATTGACCTTTCATGAGTCTTTCTGTGGTTGTAATTCAATGATTCTGTAATTTCTTATCCAGAGGTAAAAAGCTTTAACATTCCCCTTAAAGTTCCATTAAAAAAAAACAAAAACAAAATGAGATATAAAATGCATACATATAAAACCCGAACCATTTTCTTTTCATGTTAGGTCCCAAGCATATGGCTAAAAGCCTCCCCAAAGCAACCATTCCTAGTGGTTTGCCTGATGCAGTTTTCATACAGATGTGGTTCCCTTAGTCAGTGTTTGGGGATGGATTATTAGCCTCTTCTCCAGGACCGAAGAAAGACGGATTATAAGGACCGCTGCCCCCCTGTTAGCACACATGCCCAGCCTGTCATTTTCCCCCTCGCTAAGAAGCCGTTTCCAGAGGGAACATCTTCAGTATGCGCAACTGGTTAAGGCTTCACAGATATTTCCACTGAGTTGTTACCAACAAAACCTTTACTTTATGAATTTTTGTTTTATTACTTTGCTAAAGCAAATACCCTCCGAGAAGACATGCGGTATTCCACTTCAGTCACACGCTATGCTAGAGCGCTGTCTCTCTTTTTTTTCCTTCTAAAGAAAAGTCATAAATGCCAACTTACAACACAGTGCATTTCTTTCACTGCGTGTTAGTTTCCACCCTACTTCTCACTATGAACAGGTAAGCTGGGCTTTTGATTTGAAAAGGGCTCAAGCCCTGCAAGTTTTTTGACCTATAAAATCAAATTAAACCTTCATGTTAAGGAGTAGATCTATCCAATTACACTTGACCCTTTGCTGTCTTTTCTGAACATTTCCCTACTTCCTTTTTTGTATAAATGGTATCAGAAAAGTGGATTTGGTGATAGGACTGACTTTGGTGCCTTCTGATCTGAGGACTTCCCTCCAGTAGGCTTGGGTCCTAGGCAGAGATGCCGGAGTGTCCGCCGTGACCCGCCTGGCCAAAGAGGCGTTAGATGAGGAATAGTACTCTGGAGAGGGGTCCAAATCTCTGCTGCACTCTACTCCTTACCCTAAATTTTCCAGGGGACTTTGACACCTCTTTCCTGTGGCAAATAGCATCCCTACCTTTAGGAAAACGATCTCCCGGTATCTTGTTGCACAGGGCAAATGAGTCTCTCCCAGCCCTGGTTTTTGCAGACTCAGCCTCACAGGGCACAAGCCTGAAACGCAGTCGCTCACGCCCTGTGTTTACTTTTATTTCCAGCCACATCTGGAGGCCAAAATTCATAAGTTTATTGCCAAGCCTTACAACAGTTTACTGAGTTTGTACGTTAAGGGAAGGGGGAAAAAATGCTCTCTTGACTCGTCGAGTGTAAAATGGATGGAGAAACCAATGGGCAGACCATAAACCCCAACCGTGTTTATTAACATCTGCGGCCTGCAGACGGGGAAGGCGTGAGCGGGCTGTGTTTGTCTTGGAGGTTTCGCCCCGAGAGCTCCGTGGTGTACTCTCCGTATATATACAGCGAGGCATCTTTTTTAACCCACCAGAAACCAGGGGAGGGAAACAAGGGCTGTTCAGAGGTGGAGGACCACAGGTCCAACAGGGGCAGCGCGGGGCCGGGCACCGGCCGTGTTTACGATCAGGGCAGTGCAGTGGGTGGGCCAATTCTTATGACGTATTTGAGGCTTAAAAAACGATCATAAATCTGGTGTCTGTCAAACAGGGTTGGCGTTTTCTTTTCACAACCAGGTTTTGTATGACCAAAAAAAAAAAAAATTTTTTTTTTTTAAAAACAAGAAATCCTCTAAACTCCTGGGAAGAGGGTCCACCTATCTAGCATCCAGGGTCGGGGCGGAACCCCCCAAGAGCATATTGAGTGTGTCGTTGGAGGCTGTAGTCTCCCGTCTCTGTTGGAGAAGGGTGTCCACACTCTTTTTTGCATTTTTACAGAGACGTTGGGGCAGGATGGCAGCGCCACATGGACCGAGACCCGAAGCTCTGTGTTCAGCAATGTGGTTTTTGCCAGGGATTTGCCCAGTTTGCTTTGGGTCCGATGGGAGCACCCTAAACAGGCCAAGAGCTGCTTTAGGCCGCGGCTCCTGAGCCATAAATAAAGCGGGAACCGAGGAGCAGTTCTGTGGGGCCCCACGTTGGGGGAAGGATGTGCTGTTTGTGGCCGCCAGCCACACGCCCTGTGAGTAGGGAGAAATGTGCTGGGGATGTCCTTTTAGCAGACAGTTTGGCTCTCTGGTACCTCACGTCTGAGGTGAGTCCGCCAAAGAAAAGGGCACTTTTTGTGGTCAGAGCCTGGGGCTTGGATGGAACCCTCCGACGGAGGGAGTGTGTGCCCGGCGAAGGCGTGGCCCACCAAGGAGGAGAAAAACCCCCCTGTCTGTGCGGAGCGCGGCTGCCAGGTCTCTCCGCGCAGGGAACAGTGAGAGACTGTTGCAGAGCTTGGCCTGCCTGGCGTCCAGGTGTACCCCGGCCAGTCAGGTGTGTCATCTTGTGAAAAGAAGCATGAGGCCCTAGCGTCCACTCGCCACCCACCTCTGCCCGGAGCCCTCCGCATCCTCGGGAAGCACCCCCTTCAGGACCAGCGAGCGCCCCATGGGACTTGGGTGGGTGGGGGCTTCCTTCCCCTCCTCACTGCACCAGATTGTTCTCCCCACTGGGCAGTGTCCCAGCCGAGCTTCGGGCCAGGGGATCCGCAGAGCTCACTCCCTGCTTTTCAGGGCTTTTTTCCTGGCCCCTGGCCACACTTGACTGCTTGGGTATTTGGGCAGGATTGTTCAAGGGTGTGAAACCAACAGGGCTGAGAGGGAGCCTGGGGGTCAACCCAGCGGGGTGGGATTTCCCCGTGGGCTGGGGTTGAAGGGCATAGACATGGGACCCCTGGAAGAAACCCAACCACTGAGATGCCAGTACTTTTCCATCGGCGCGCGGGGCAGGGAGGAGAGGACTTTGAGCCCCACTGACCTGGCAGCCTAGGGATTTTCCGGGCTTGCTCTGGGGAGGTTATCCCAGCTGGGGACTGGGAATCAGGAAGCCTTCATTTTACTTTTTAAAATTTTAACCCGGCTTCATACTTACGATGGTAAGAGGTCGAGTGGACGTGCTGAAGCCCCATCAGCGTCTTCCCGCTGAGCCACGAGGGGCAAAGGTGCCCCAGCGAGATGAGTCACCCAATGGAGGCAACATGCCACGATTCCGCTTCCTTCACTCGGAACGTGTTGTCGCGCCTCTCGGCTCAGTCCTAGAACAAGGACTGCTCTCCTGGGCTGTCTGTGTTTCCTACTTTACCTCAAGGTCATGTCTGCAGTTTGTAAAAATGCATGTTCCCTAACCTTGTACCTTCGTGGATCTTATGTTCTCCCCGTTCCACTTTTTTTTTTTTTAACTTGTTCACAATTTCCGCTTTCTACAGTGTGGCCTTGGAGCTGGGGTCCACCCCAGTTATGCCAGGGGTGCAGCCAGCAGGCAGCTCCCTGGGGCAGTTCATACAGTTCGCTTTGTCTTATCCTTCGGGTTGCAGCTTGGCATCATTTCCTCCGAGGGGCCTTTGCCGTCGCTATAACGCTCTTCCCACCCTCATGTCATTCTTCTTTGCAGGAATGTCACGATTTATAATTGGATGTTTGTGTTTATGTGCTTATGCCTTGTGTCCCTGCCTGGAACACACGCTTCACAGGCAGAGGCTTGTGATGTTGCCTTTATCCCTGATGAAGCCCCAGCTCCGAGCACAGCATCCGACACACTGTAGATGCCCCAGCAGTATTTGAGCCTCTAGGGTGGGAGCAGGGGGGTGGGATATATGGCAAAATAAACCCCACCTGCTATTGGCAGTTGTGCTTTCTGGGTTCCTATGTTCCTGTTGACTCTGAATTATACTCAGCTATTTCCAGAGAAAGGAGGGAATGAGAAAGGATTGTTCTTTAGCATTCAAGCCTGATTATTGATCTTTCAAATTTACAGTATGCTTAGAGCTGTGAGATTATGGTGTATTTATTTTAGGAGAAAAAAACGCAAGCAGGATCATGAGTTCTGTTTATTGGTGGTGGTGATTGTCACTGCAGAGCTGAATAGTTGATTGTAGGGGCATTTTTCGTAACCAATAAGATATGGTTTCCTTCTGCTTTCTTGACAGGTGTCTAGAAGCACTGGGTTCTGATTTGGTGTTAGTATCAGATGAATCCCTAGTTCTCTCTAGCATTGACTGTGTGAGAGGTGGCCCCAGCTGCCTGTGACCACTCTGCACGTGACTGTGTTGACACTTTCTGCAGACAGGCTCAGAGGTGTTTTGTCACTCACCACAGCATCTCTTTATGCCTTTGCTTTTGGTCACGAATTCTCAAATGCCTAGATGTTGGGAACTTTGGAGTCTTCTCCAGGTCCTAGAATAGCCGGAGCCTTCTGGTTGAAAGGCCCATATGGTGCAGATGTCTGCACAAGAGGCCCAGGACATTTCTAGAGGAAGGACAGTGTGAATCCTGTAGGCCCTGAGATCTAGTTGGTAACACCTGGCCTGGGAGACCTGATTTTTAGCTTTGGCTTTGGCCTCCCTTTATGCCAAAGTTGGGCACCCATATTTCATTGACTGTAGATAACCACAGAAGAGAAAACAATGTGCAAATAAATATCTAATGTATGCAATTTATAAAGATATAAATAAGGCAGACATGTAACAGGCTCCTAAGCCATGTAGTGGTAAAAGCGACAGCCTCGGTTCTCTCAATAGTCTCTTGACCATAGATACGATGTTAAGTCTTGCCTGTTATTCATTGGAAGTAGCCTGGAATCTGATGGGGGAAGAACTAGACTCTTTCGTATCTTCATACACACAAGACAGTAGAATAATCTCCAGCCCCATGCTAAATGGAGGAAGTTTGTGGGAGTGGGATTTCTTAAGGTGAAACTCTGAAATGTTTCACCTTCATCCAACAACAGGAAAAGATGAGTTGGTTGTGGACCATGCCTGCAAGAGGCATCCATCCTAACAAGGACAGAAAGGTCGGTCTACAAGTTCTTGTAATACTGGACATTTATAGGAGCCATGAGGGTTGCAGACAGAAGATGTGGGGGCTCTGAGCGGCCGGGTAGAAGGAGATGAATATATACTAAGGGGTACTGGAAACCAGAAGTGCTAAGCTTATATTGATGCTACGTTAATGTGAAATTGTACCATTTCTTTCTGAAACATTTAAGGCAGTTGGCATACCCAAGTCTCCTCCCCAGTTATGAACTTGACCTTTCACTTGCATAAGTTGATAAAACTTTGCTTGCACGTGTCTTGATTTAATGCATGATTCCGCAGCCTGGGTGTGTGCATACGTTGTGTGCACCATGGAGGTGGGCTATGTCCAGTTTCAGCCCAGCGAGGCAAGGCATGTGTTCATTCTGTGCTCCCTTGCACGTGTACTCCATAGTGTGCAAATTGATACTCTGTGAGAGGCTGTTTGGCCGTGTGCTTGGGGTTTCTGAGACTTTTGGCAGGAAGATTAGACCTCTCACTTTGCTCTCCACCTCCTTCCTCCCGGGCTAATCATGCCTGTCGACGGGCTGGCGGGTGTGCGGCCTGCGTCCCGACAGGTCCCATTTCGGAAGCCTGACGTGATGACTGAGGCTCCCATCTTTGTCTTAGCTCCGACTCTCGGTTTAAGTAACCGTTTCTGAAAATCACATTCCAAACAGGGCACAGAAGCCAGTGGCGTCTCACACGAGGATTCAGGCTTGGGGTTCCCGGCTGCCCGGTCCTGAGAGGGGCTTGTCGTCGTGTGCTCCGGGGTGGCCTCGGGATCAAAAGAGCAAAGTTAAACCACCTTCCGATCGGGCTCCTGGTCACAGCACGAGGCTTTAAAACCAGCCGAGCTTGGCAAAGAAGGTGTCATATTATGGGGCTTTAGGATTTCAGTTTAATATTTTAAAATATATCTAAAATTCTATCCAGGTCTCAGTTAAATACTTCTTTTCTGTTAGGATTTTCTGATAAACCCAAAGAAACCCTCAACAATTGCCCACACATGGTTTCCGCAAGTAATGGTTCTTTGGCTCCTAGCTGGCCTTTCTTCTGAAATTGCAGCTCTTTGGCCTCTTCCCTACCCCCCAGCTCGGTTTTCATGTGTCTCCAGACATTTTAGGGAGACAGGAAGGATGAGGAATGATGGTTCAGATTTTGCCGATGGAGATGATAAAGCCGAGTAAATGCAGGCCCGAGGCCACGCTATCCCTGGACTCCCTGGAGGTCCCTCTCCCTTGCTTGTCTGACTTCGAGCACAGCCAAGCACCTCCCCATGGCCTCATTCGGACACGACCTCTGCCGAGTGTCCTCGCCTTCTCTCCTGGGCGATGCACTGATCGCCTCCTGTCCGCCCGCCTGCTGTGTGCGTCATTGAAGAGCTATAAAACCTCGGTGCCCGAGATTGTGCAGCTAAAGAGTACCAGGGTTGTCATTCGTACCGGATATGCCCAGCATTCTTCTTTCCAATAACCAAGGTAACCTTGTGGCAAATGACCCCTGTAGCCATCTCCTTCCTTCCCAGCCCAGATGCCCCCACCCCACAACCCAGGGAGAAGGGAGCCACCTTCTCCCTCAGCCTCACTGTGCACATTGAGCATGTTTGTATATTATACACATATGTTATATAGAAAAATATATACACACATATATAATCCATGATAATCCGTGTCACAAAGTATGCACAGCTGGTATCAGCTTTCCTACGAGGTTTCCGACCTGGAGAGCCTGGGACCTGCCTTCTCTTCCTTGTATTTCTGGTGCCTGGCGTGTAGCAGGTGCTGGGCCATTACTGAGATGCCTTTGTGGTGAGCGGGTGATTTTAGATAGAGGTCTGTGCCCGCCTGTGTCTTTTCTTTTGTTGTTACCAGGTTGCTTGAGGGCTTTGTGATGGTTTTTGTCGGTAAGCAAAGTTCTTCCCTGGAGGGGTGTGTGGTTGCTGCTGCCAATGTCCGGGAGGCCAGTTGGCTGCAGTTGACTGCAGTTGGTCCTGACCGTGGTGCGCTGGGGGCGGGGGCAGTGTGAGCCTCCACGCAGACCTCAGGCCTCCCCCTGGCCGCCATCTGCAGGACACCGAGGGTGGGGGGCCGGCTGGAGAGCGAGGCTGGGGTGCTCACTGTGGCCTTTCCAAGAGAACCCGTTTGTCTTTCCATAGAAGACTTCTCGGCATGGGCGGGCTTACGTGTCCAGTGGGAAGCTGAGGATGCTTAGTCCTCAGAATAAGCAGTGGCTTTCAAAGTGGGTACCCTCGGACCCTCCTGGGCCTTGGGGAGGCCTCAGTGGCACCTGGGAAGCAGGCCACCGGAGCAATGTGCGAGGTCCAGCTGGCCGCCCTCACGCCAGCCGGGCCACATCCAACTCTGTTTCCACTGGCCACTGGGGTTCTGTATCAGGGTTTCTTAGGGACGAGGGAGGATTTTTAAACTAACACAAATATAGCATTTATCATACTGCAGATGCTGTTTTAAGTGCTTTACAAGTCTTATTTGATTCAACCCTCAAGACAGCCTTATAGGTAGGTATTATTATTATACACATTTTTGACAGATGAGGAAACTAAGGCACAGAAAAATGAAAGCATTTCTCCAAGGCTTATAAACAGCAGAGGTGGGATTCAAACTCATGTGATCGGCCTGATTCTGGGGTTTTGTGGCTTTAAAGAAATAGGCTGGAGAACCGTGGAGTTCGGTCCACTCTGCCTCCTGGCTCCTGAGTTGGCTGAGCCGGCACCACCGCCTTGGGTGTAGGTTCAGGAGTTGCCCGTGTCTGGTAGGGAGGGTGACAACCTGAGCACCGGGGTAGGGGCTGGAAGGTCCTGCGTGTGGCCTGGGTGTTGGGGGAAGGAGGGTAGAGGCCCTGCGGCCATGTCCCCCCTCCCCAGCCCAGACACCGACCCAGGCCGAGCTGTACAGCTATTAAGTGGGGATTTGCCAATCAATAAATCAAGGCACCTGAAAAGTGAACTGGGGAACCACACTGGCTTTTTCCCCTACTTGATTAAAACAAACAACATTGTGAAATGTCAACCTGTCAGTCGTTTGGAAAGTTTGCGGCATGGAAACGCGATTACCCAAATGACTTTTTAAAAGTATGAGAATTTGCCTGGCTGAACAGTTTTTAATTAATGCCGTGAGTTAACGTTAATAACTATTCATAGCTCGGTGAGCTGGGCCTGGGGTGGGTGTAGGAAATATTTGGTATCTCTGGCAGAGGCAGATGTTGACCTGGCTGGCAAGGGGGCCTGTCGGCAGCTTCTGCAAACCTGGGGTACCGCAGGGTCTGGTTCGGCGTGCGGGTCAGACGGGACGCGGCTGTTTGCAGTGAGGGTGTGGGCTTTCGCAGCATCCTAAGAGTTTTGTGTTAGTGTAAGTGTTGCCGCGGCCCAGGTGGCCCCTAGGGCTTAAGGTCTTCCCAGTGTATCCCCCTGAGCCCCCCCAATTCTGGCAAACAAGCCTCTCAGGGGATTCTTTTGAAAAAATGTTGCTTGGGGGTCACGCCGTTTACTTACCTCCCTGATTTTCTGTGATCTCATTTTTCCTTAAAATATCATTGGAAAAGTGTTTTTGAGTTGAGCATTTTATTTTCCATTTAAACATGGTGAGACCGAGACGCAGGGGCTAAGGCTTGGCATGAGGGTGGTGGACCTGGGCCTAGGACACCTTCTGTGGTTCAGCCCTCCGCGGACTGGGAGGGGCACTCAACCACAGTGACATCACGGTCCCCGCCAGGGGCTGCTCTGCCTCTGTTTTGCCCGTGGGGACGGATGGATGCCGTCTTCAGTAGGTATCCCTAGGGGCAAAAATGTGGTTTTAAAAGAGAAAACCCCCATGGGCTCGTAAAGTTTTGATATTTTTTTAAAGCACAGCGGGTTGGGCTGTGTCCTTAAGCTCAAATTGGAGACTCTGCTGAGGGAAGATCCAGGAGAGAGCTGAGAGCTGGACCAGCGTTAGCGGCTCCAGATGGAGGTAGATGGAGAAAGACCCGAGGGACGCGAAAGCCCTCAGGAGTAGCACGTCGAGCCCGTCCGGTTTAGCGGTCTCGAGAGAGCTTTGCTGTTGTGGAGGTCGGCCGCATAAGTCGATGGAGCGCCAGGGCCACAGAGCCTGGCACATAGCACGCTCTCAGTGCATTGTGGCGATTCTTACGAAGGGTCTGTACACTGTGCTAGGCTCTAGGAGTTCAGACACATGCAGCGTATTACCCACCCTAATGGAACTTACGATCTCCTTGGAGAGTGAGGATAGATGCGCCCCCTCCCCGTCATCCTCTGCTTACTGCCAAGCGTGAGATGCAGGTTTCTGTGCTGTGGCTCAAGGGTGAGCTCTCACTCAGGGCTGGAAACTCGGGAGGCTTCTTTGTCATTGGTTGACCTGGCTGGGTGGGACTTGGGTGAGCTTAGGGGGAAAGTGCCGGGGAGAGGCAGAGCAGGCAGGGGTTGTGGGGGAGAGATGTTAGATAAGATGCCTGTGGAGACGTCCCACAGACAAGGCTCGAGAGATAAGAGGAGGGGTCAGAGTGTAGATGGGTTTGGTCTATACATGGAGGGCGGTAGGGAGCCGTTGACAATGGTCGAGCAGATGGTTTAGAATAAGCTGGGAGAACTATATGAAATGGACTGCAGCAGGAGAATCTGCAGTCAGGTAGCCCAAGTGAGGGCAGTAACCGCGGAAGGTCACTCTCAGGGTTACGCCTGGAGCCAGAGGACCTCGGTGCAAAGGTGGACTAAACTGCTTGCTAGCCATGTGACTTCGAGCAAGTTTCGCATCTTTCTGTGCCTCAATGGCCTTGTCTTTCACATAGCGATACTAATATCCATTCATTCCCTCAATGCTGAAAGCTCCTATTTCAGGTGTTGATCATACAGTGGAGAACAAAACAGACAAGCTGTCCGCACTCAAGGATCATGCAGTCTTGTGGGCAGAGACACAAACTGAAATGCAATAAACAAATGTGATCATTTCAGATTAGGTTCAGTGCAGTGAAGGACACAAGGGTTGTACTGTTTGGGTGGCCCGTGGAATAGGGTTGTCGTGGAGGGATCTGAGGAAGTGCTGCCTGAATGGAGACATTGAGAGTTAAGCAGAGTGTTTCAGGCTGAGGGAACAGCCAGTGCAAAGGCCCTGAGGCACCAAAGAGCTTGGCACTTTCTAGCCAGAGATAGAGCTGGTGAGTGGAAGACAATGGACAAGGTGAGAAGTGATACACGGTGAGGGAGGATTGCCAAGGAACTTAAGGGACACATGGAAAGAGATGAGACATAGTAAACATTCAATCAGTGACATCATTGTTATGATAGGACCCTCCCAGCCTGAAGTTAACAAGGGCCTGAGCTACCATCAAGGCCATAGAGATATAAGAGAAGATGGATCATGAGCAACATTAGAGGAGAAGTGACTGGACGTGGCGATTAACGAGATAACAGAAGAGGGTCCCGTCTGGGTGACCGAGAGAGTGAAATTCAGAGGTCCTGATGAGAGCACTGTTGAGAGGGACATCGGGTGCTTTGTTTGAGATTCTGGCTGGAATCCGTGATCAGCCTGCTTTGCGGGCAGCTGGAAAACTGGGACCTGGGAATAGGTCAGGAGCAGGAGTTCAGAGCATCTGCAAGGAAGAGGGGAAAGGACGGAAATGAGGCTGGGCTGAGGACTGAGCCCCAGGCCCCCTGTTGCGCTGGACCCAGGAGGAAGCAGGGGAGCCAAGCGAGAGGAGATGAGGGGGAGCCACTGAGGCCTGGGCACCTTGTCACCTGCGTTCCACCCACCTCAGGAGGCCTGAAGACTTGGCGGAAGGATTCTGAGGGTCCTGGGTCTCAGGCTCAAATTGACTCTTTCTTTTCCACTCTCATGTGAGGCCGCAGACCCCTTGTTTCTGGCGTGGCCTCTGCAGGCTGTGGCGGTGGGGCTCGCCCTCTGCTCCCAGCCTGGGGTTGGGCAACAGCATGGGGTAGGGTACGTGGCCACAGGTCCTGAGAAAGGCCAGTGTCATGAGAGCTGCCCGTCTATAATGGCACAGGCATTTGGAAAATGCCACGGAGCAGGTCTGTTCAACCCTGCAGCCCGCAACCTGTCAGCTGGGTTGGGATTCCTGGTCAAGTTCACCGTTCAAGTCAATGTTGACTGTGTCCTTCCGTGGGGAGGGCTCCTTCCTATCTGTAATCAACAGCTGCACTTGCTGTCTGGGTGCATCTGGCTCTTGGTCTCACTCTGGGTCGTGCTGGTGGTCCCAAGAGTACCCTTGTGGGTCTCACCTCGAACCCCAACTTCAGGCCTGGCTTGCAGCTCTACATCCTAGATTTCTGAGCTGTTTCTGATTTGGCAAGCAAGTTTGCAACTTTTATTTTCACTGTTTTTTAAAAAGTGCATGTAAAGTTTCATTTCTAGTTCAAAACGATGAATGCCCATCTTGTTTTTATTATTTTTTTAAAACACCGTGGCATTTTTTCCTTCACAAAACCATGCCTGCTCACTTTAAATGTACAAAAATAAGAAAACAAATCACCTTTAAACTTACCACCCAGAGATAACTAATGTTAACCTTTTGCTTTCTCCTTCCACATTTGTTTTTATAACCTATGCAATTCTGTAATTTTTTTTACAGTAATAGCAATAGCTTACATTTATTGATTACTTACTGTGGTCCATAAAATATGCGAAGCAGTCGAATGCATGGTTTACTTTAGCATCGATACAGAAACAAGCATAGCCCTATTTCACATTCTCAAATAGAAGTAACGGTTGTGACCGTGGAGCGCTTGCTGGGGGCGAGGAATAGTCACTACTGCCATCCCCATTTTTCAGTGGAGAAAATAGACCCAGAAGGTGTCCAGGGTGACACAGCTAATCAGTGGTCAAGTTACGGTTTTAGTCTTAGGTTCTCCGCCTCTGGAACCCATGCATGTGTGACATGGTTTTGATCACTTAACAATACGCTGAGAATTTTTGTCCTTGTGTCTACAGCATTTTGACTGGCTCCTTGGCATTCTCTTACTCATCTTCTGTGCCCACTGTTCACACCGAGGGTGGACAGCTCTTCGGAATGACACTCATGTCACCATATTCAGTGTCACCTACACTCCAGGCGATACTTTTCTTTGCTGTCTCTCTCCTCCTTCCGAGACTACTTCACATAGTCTGCACAAAACGAGTCTTCTTCTCCTTCCAAAAAGTGCACACTTGTCTCCACCACTTGGAATCAGAGTTTGAGATTTGGCTCGAACTCTGCAAAGATTGCAATCTGGCTGACAGTAAGTTTGCACGTTCCAGTCTCTCCACCACTTCTAACTGGGTCACCTAGAATCTTTATGGATGAGATGCAAGAAAACAGCATTTTCATTGCTTTAAGTCAAAGACAGTTGATTAGAACTGGTTTGTATTCCTATAAAGTCAGTGTCGTTGAAAAAAATATGTAAGCATGCACACACGCACATATACATATAAATGCATGCTTACCTATACGTATGGTTTTTAGGTGTTGTTGCCCACAAATGATAAATCCTAACCCAAGGTAGAGGAGTTTGGTGCCCATGCCACCTTGATCAAAGGGCAAAATGCTGTAAGCTCCACGTGTAACCCTAGAAAAACACACGCTTTTTCTTTGAGCCAGGTCAGTCTCACAGAGAGGCACACCTAAGTAATTTCGTGGGTAGATCACGTGGGTATTACCGTAGGGAATACCCTACCTCTGCGTGCATCATGACCTCATTTCTCTGCTAGACTCCATTTTCCATAGCCTATACAGTGTGAATGCTAACTAACTGCCTCTACATTGACGGGGGCCTTGTCTTTCAAACCCTGGGCATGCGGTCACTGCAGGGCTGACTTAGGAGTCTGAGTAGGGAATTATCTTCTGCAGGGGAAACCTGCAGAAAGGTACCAAAAGAAAGAAAGGAGAAGGCTTGCTGACCTGCCATGATGTTTGTTTTTGTCACATAAAGAATGATCCTTGCTTGGTGTCAACTCGTCTTGGTAATGATTCTTTGGCGATCAAGCTGTTTAATGAGCTAAGGAGATGAACACCAACTCTTGTCAGTAACCATCTCCTCTTGGAAGACCCCTTGGAGTGGGGGGAAGAGCTCAAGAAAGCAAAAAGCATTTAGGGAAATGTGTATATGTGAATGTTGTCCGAGTCAACATTTCGGAGTTGGGCCCGAATAATTAGGAGGTAAATTGCCATGTGGGCATGGTAATTCTTTTGTTTGCCTGCTGTTGAGTCTGTGTAAACTGATGACTCCCTTGATCTGGGATGCTCCAGCTGTTTCGCCTTACGGAAAATTACGTATCTCTCCTGGTTGGTGCTTGGGTTGACTAGCTGAGCTGGATCTAGTTGCGCGTGGGGAGGTTTGCTGGGCAGCTTGCTCGTCTGAAAGCCAATCCTAAATGGGGTGGGGGCGGGAGGGTGAGCCGGAGAGAAGGCCTTCCCCCCTCCTTCAACAGGAAAATGAAAAGGATAAATAAACCCTAATCCTGACCCGGGGGCAAATCCCAATAAAGATCCAGGTTAATTTTTGCTGTTGATCCAGCCTCGAATTCATCGTGAGACTTAGACAATTCTGCGGCGCTAGTTTGCCAGATCAGATTGTGTAATTACCTTTTATAGGCCTGGGTGTGAGGTAGGCTCGGTGTTTATGCTGCAGGGGGCTGAGTGTGTGTGTCTGGACTTCGGAGCGGCTGCCCTTTTCTGCCGGGCTGCACTTCTCACATGCAGGCGGAGGTGTAGCTTTTGGAGCTTCTGCCTGGCCAGAAACAGGCCCAGAGTGCCGGGGCCTCGGATGAACTTGGCTGAGCTGGAGCCGGAACACTTT
Organism: Avahi laniger; assembly: GCA_963575035.1. Taxonomy (NCBI): domain Eukaryota; kingdom Metazoa; phylum Chordata; class Mammalia; order Primates; family Indriidae; genus Avahi; species Avahi laniger. The sequence continues at coordinate 17,290 of CAUYSK010007925.1, forward strand.
CGACAGAACCCAGAGTAAAAAGGGCGAACTAATGGGAAACCACTGGGGCTGGGTGCCCTGGCCCGACTGAGGATCTTTCAACAGCTGCAGCCGCGGGGGCTTCGACAAGGGGTCTCAGTAAAGACTGGCGAGTTTGGACATTGGAAGGAAGTTGGTACATTCAGGGCCAAATTGTGATGTTTGTGACCTTAGGCACTTTTGTCTTCATAGACAAAAAAATAAAAAAATAAAATATTAAAGATTATATTTTACTACAATACTATAAGGACGAATAGAATCCAGGCTAGATTCACTGTTACCTAGGCATTAATAGTATAGTCGTTTTATTTGTGCTGACTTTAAAGGAAAGAAGAACATTTTTGGGGCCCTCGAAAGTACTGGGGGCCCTGTGAATGCATCAGCCTTGGGTAGGCTCCTAGAGATGGGACCTTGTGGTTTGACTTCCTGACAGCTGCTTGGCCTGTTTAATCGAAATCCTTTGATTTTGGACCCATTTAGAAGATCCAGGGATTCCCCCAAACTGCAACCCTCATCCTGACCTTGCCTTATAAAACGTTAAAATCCCGAGCCCCACCCCACGTATTTTTCCCTCCCCACCCTGGTCTTCTGTAGCATGTGGCCTTCTGTCTCATAATAGCTCGCCACTTCCCTGTTGCACTCTTTGGAGAAGGCAGTGGGTTTGTGGGACTGGACACATTCCAGCAGAATGTCTTCTGGTGGCCTCACCTGCTGGAGCTTTTGTCTCTTAGTTCCTCGGTCCAAGGTGGCCGGCAGAAGGCCCTTCCGTCCTGGCTGGAGGTGTCTTTGCTGCCGAGCCTTGGGCTGGGAACCGCTAGGGGGTGTACGGCTCCGAGCATCCCTGGGATGTCAGGAAGCAACCAGTGGGGTGAGGCGTGTGGGGTGCAGGAGGAGGGTAGGGACCTTTGGGGGCAGGCTGTGGGTAGCTGGTTGCAGTCTGTGGCCTCCCTCAAAGGTTTGGTGTCGGGCGTGGTGTGCTGCTGTTGGCCTGCTTCCGAGGAGTGCCATCCACTCCCTGCCCCGCCCGTGTCCGCGGTGGGGACAGCAAGGGCAGCTTACGTGGTGGAGAGGTGTGTGTGTGAAGCCACGGCGGGGCCCCCCAGGACAGACGCTGAGGCCAGTGTGCCGTGGGCAGAGTCAAGGTCCATGAGCCAACAGGCTCCCGGGGAGGCCCTGCATCCTGGTGGCCCTGGTCACCATGCCAATGCAAAAAGCCAACGGGAAAGAGACCGCTACTCTTTTTAAGGACCGGAGCAGAAACGAGCCATTCTGTTTAATGTAGTGATCCTTCCAGGTGCATTTCAGGCCAGAGGTCAGATTGCCTAGAACGGGATTACAGGGAAGAGGGGAGGGGCATCGATCTGTCTCTTGGGATATGAGTAATGTCTCTTACCCAGTTGGCACTGCAGAGGTTGACTGGGCACGTCTCTGGGGCCTCCTGGAAAAGTGGTGGTTTCCACCCCGGAGGAGAAAGCCGTGCCTGGAGAGAGGGTGGGGTGGGTTTGCCTGAGGTTCCTCGGGCACGAGGAGGCTGCGAGAGGCTGCCTGGAAGCCTTTGCTGCTCAGAGTGTGTTCTAAGGACCTCAGGCGCATACTACAAATGCAGACCCTCATGTTGCCACCGCTGCATTCCAGATGATCCTCTACTTCCCTGGGGAACTTTTAAAAAAGATCCAGTGCCCAGGCCTCACCCTGTGCCAGTCAGAACCTCGGGGGGTGGGACCCAGGCCTGGGTACAATTTTCCAGCTGCCCAGGGGAGGGGCAGTGATTCAGTGAGTAGCCAAGTATGAGAACCTCAGCTGGAGGCTTCTCCTTCCCCTTCCCCCTCACCCCTCCACAGGGTCCCGTTACTCTGTCTCCCCAGTCTCTGCGTCGAAACTGGCAGAACTGAAATGTCACAGGTGCAGGATGAAGGGTGAAGATTTACTCATGTTAGAATTCTCATCTCCCCTGGAGGAGGAACGCTGAAACTATGTCCACTCGTCTGGGCTTTAGCTTGAATGAATTTATCGTGGATGATTTCCACCTAACGATAAACTGAAAATGGGTCGCATCATGCAGAAACAAGGAATCCACTCCAGATGCCGGGGTTGGAGCCGGACGGTACTGTGCAGTTTTGCATGCTCCGTTCTGATGAGTTTTCTAGCCTTCGCCCATCAGCCACTTAGGTCCCAAGTGTTGTCTATGGTTCATCGGGGCTAAAGTCGTCAAGTTCTTAGGCCCTGTAGTCAGCAGCCTGTGCGTTTGAGCTTAGTCGTGGGACGAGATCGTGGGCATGGTAGCGAGAGGCCGGCCCTGGAAATGTGTGTCACTGGCTTTGGGGGAGGGGTGCTGGAGCCCAGGAGGACCCCCCAGTCCAATCTGGGGGCAGGCGTTGGTCGATGGGGCTGGCGGCAGAGTCCCAGCCAAGCCCTGTCCTCAGCAACTCAGAGACTACGGGAGTGATCATATGTGATGTGCGCCCCATGAAGGAACAAAACGCCACCCGAACAATCCCTTCTCTTGTGTGTGACGGTTACAGATTGTGTGTTTCAAACCTGCTAGTATTCTTCTTTCCCTTTTTTCTTTCTTTTCTCTGTTTTCATGTGCCAACCTACGGGTCTAGAGTGATTTCTTTGAGCCTAATGATGGGGAAGTTTAGAATGGGGCTGTTATCTTTAAACACCTTTTGAAATATTACTCTTACTGGTGTCTGAATTAGGTTGACCAGAGGTCGGATCTAAAGATCAAACATCTATTTTAGCAGCAATAACAACAGCAGCTATGCTGGTATCTGTGCACATTTGCTCAGGAATTACATGGATGGGATGACAGGGAAACCCACAAAAGGAATGTGTAATTGGTAATAGTGTAGCTGGTATTTATTGAGGGCTTGAGAGGGACCCGGCGTGGAGCTAGATGCTCCTCACGAGTTGTCCCTTTCCGTGAATTTAGACGTACAGTAAGATCAGACCAGATAAAAATTCAGAAACAGAATCACAGGAGTCTTTGAGTAAAAGACCCAAACGAAAACAGCTCAGCACTGCGGCAGAAGATTGTTTTGTAGTAAAGATCCTTTGTGAATTTGAGTTTTGTTATAACTTGAAAAAAATTACTATCCGATATAATATCCTTCTCTATCTTGGTTTATTCTGAGTCAAGTTTGTGATCGTAATAAACCATATTTCTTTGAAAGTATTCTTCATTTGGCCATGTCCCCGACTGACATAGGAAATGGGTTGCTTCCTTTTTTCTGATTAATGTAGTTGTTTTCTGTATCAAAGAGTAAATAACTATTAAACTCCTATGTGCGTGGGGGGGTGCTGTCTCGCATTGAGGGACCACTTCCACCACATTTAAGCTTGAAGATGAGTTTCATTATCTTGTTTCCTGGTGTAACTTTTCCCTTATTTTTCTAGGTGAAAGCAGAGGTTTCTGGCTGACTCGGTGGGTGCTTTGAACCAAGAAAGAAGGACGAGGAAAAGGTGAATTGGGTGTGGCAACCACAGCGCCCCTGCATTCTGGCTTGGGGGTTTTGTTCCTTCTTCAGCGCACGCCCTCACCAGGACATCCCTAACGCCTCTGCATGCCAGCCAGAGTGGCAACTGGCAGGTAGGAGCCTTGCAATTAGCCGTCAGAGAAGGCCCAGAGACACAGGTACAAACGGTGGTCACGATTAATTCAGGGCAGGCTGCGTGTGCCTGGCTGTTACTTGGATTAACTCATTTGTACCGATCGCAACTCTAGCATGTAGGCCCTGTCACACCCAGCCTACAGAAGGGGAGACTGAAGTACAGTCACTTGCCGAAGGTGGCATGTTTTTAATTAGTGAGGTAGCCAGGGTTCAAAGCCAGGCCTGTATCATCACTGTGGCCTCTTGCTGTGTCGAGTGACAGTGAATTGTCCCAGCTCCCTGGCGTGCCATGCTTCAGCTCCTGCTACCTGCTCTTTAGGTCTGAGTCCACTGCAGGGCACAGAAGTCTTGCAGCGTGCAGGAGGAACCGTCGGGCAGGTGATTCGGGGCCTGCGGGTCCAGGAGATAGAGGAACAGGTGGATTGCACCTGCTGGCCCTCCAGAGTGCAGGGACTGTCCTTAGGATTAAACAGGATAGCAGGGCTTTCTGGCATGCTGCCAGCTGAAATCTGCTCCCAATAAAGCAGGCTGTGGAGCGAGGGGCCGCTCCACCACTGCAAGGGCTGGATTTGCCCAGGGCCGTCCGGACCCAGCATGCACAGCAGTTGCAGTGCTGGCCGTAAGGCTTAGACGTAGGTACTAAGCTGGAAGCCCAGACGTGGGCATGTTTGGTTGGAGGCAACAGATCATCTCTCTCACTCTGCAGAGCCTGGGAGAGGGAGTACTGCACAATGCAGACAAGGTTCTGAAACTCGACAGGTTGTGTTGCAAATGTGTCTCTGTCGGTGTGGTGCAGTGGTAAAGCATGTCGACCTGGAGGGCCTGGGTTCGAATCCAACTTCCACCGCTTCTTTGCTTTGTGACTAAGGGCCAGTGACCTTCACTTTTCCAGACGTTTTTTTCCCCATCTGTAAAACATGAATAATAAAGATAGATAATCCATTCCGTGTTGTGATGTGAAATGAGAGAATACACAGTTAAGGGCCCAGCACAGAGCCTGGGACATATTAAGGATGCAGTAAATGTCAGTGGTTTTTTTTCTGTGTTTTAAAAATCTTACTAGGTCTGAATATGATCTTTGGTAAATTATTAAGCCTCAGTTTCTTCATCTGTAGGATGACGATGCTAATACTCTGTCCTCGGGGGAGACTGAGAGTTACATGAAACACCACAAATCAGAAGTCCAGATCATAAGAGATGCCATATCTCTTGGTTCCCTTCCTGTTTATCTTCACCTCGTCCTACACGGATGGAGGGGAAGGAAGATGGCCGGGGCGTTTTAGCGTCCACTAGAATACTGAGTGCTGACAATTACTGCAGAGCAACCGTCCATCTTACCCTCCTCCTCCTCCTCCGGGCTGCTCCTCCATGCTGGCTCTTGCGCAGACTGGGACAGGTGTCCACAAGGGGCTCCAGTCTTTGCATGTCCCTTCTTTCCACCCCAAAGTAATGCTGTTTTTGTCTACCCTAAAGCATCTTTCTTAAGCCCAGTCTTTGACGTGCCACTTTCTGATCTAATGAAACCAGTCGTGGCTCTCTGTTCATTGTCCTAGCACCCAAATCTCAGTGGACACCCAGTCTCATTCCCATCACTTCCCACCCTGAGACTGGATCTCTCCTGCGCCCTGCCCCTGTGCTTGGGACACTCCTTCCGTGTGTCACCATCTGTGCCCATCGCTTCCTTAAAACCCCCAACCGTGGGCCCTGAGGCTGGCCGCTCCTCCCCTCGGCCCACCTGCTCCCAGGCAGGGCTTCACCCGCAGTGCCGCTCTGCCCCGCAGCTGGCACCTTGAGAGTAGGGTGGGGGCACAGAGGGCTCATTTCTATCACTCGGGGGTCTTTTACACCCCCCAGCCCCGTCTCCCTTCCCCACTCATCCTAGCAACGCAGACTGGGCGCCCAGACGCTGGTGTGCACTTGCCGGTGGGAGCCCGGGCCCGGAAGCAGAGTCCGGCCGTGTGTCGGGGCGGGGGGTAGTTAACGAGTGACACCAAGAGGACTTCCAGGCCAGCTGTGGGCACTGCCTTTCTGGAAACAGCACCTTCTGCCCTTGCTAGTCCTCCCGCTTCCCTCCCCGGGAGACCCCACCCCGAGTGCCCGCTCATTCCATGGGGTGCACAGCCCTTCCCTCACCTGGACGGCAGTGATTTCTTCCTTCATTTATTCGTTCTTTCAGTCATTCATTCACTCGTGTAACAGATACTTCTTAGGCACCTCTTGTTTGCTGGGACTGCTCTGGGCAGAGAACAGGAGCTGAGCAAAACAGGCCGAAGCTGATTTTGCACAGCTTGCTTTCTCGTGGAGGCCGGGCAGATGATAAATAGGGAAGATGGTAAGTAAGTAAATTGTCTAGTATGCAAGGAGGTGAGAGTGTGGTAGAAAACAATAAAACAGAGGCAGGAAAAGCAGCTCAAGTGTGTGGGCCAGGGAGAGGGTAGAGGGCAGGTCACAGTGTGGACTACACAAGGCGACATTTGAGCACAGACTTGAGGAGGTGAGGGTGGCGTCCTTGGGGCGCCTTGGGGAAGATCCCGAGGGACCGAAGGCACGGGGAAGCCAGGCGCAGGGCAGGAGCCAGCGTGTGATGTATCTGAGAACAAAGGCAGGGTGGTTGGAGCACAGCAGCGAGCTTAGCACTAGGGGAGTGATCAGAGTGACTCGCAGACCAGGCAGAGCCTGGAGGCCTTGGGCCTTCCTTCCCAGGGAGCCAGGAGCCACGGCGGGGCTCCGAGCAAAGTGTGCTGTGATCCGACTTGCTGTTGGAAAGGCCCCTTGCAGGGCCCGGGGTGGAAGCCGAGAGGGGCAGGGTGGCCGGCGGACAAAGGGCATGGAGCGTGCCTGCTTCTCTTCCGTCCAATCACACACACGTGGCCATAGAACGACGCGCACGGTGGCGATGAGCTGAAAAGCCACGATTGCAAATCTCAGGGACTGATTCTCAGCTGCTGTGGCTGCCAGACTTGGGACAGCCTCTTGCACTGGGGTTGTGGCTTCATACGAGGGTCGCTCTCCTCTCCCTGCAGCTTGGGGCCACCGGGGGTCACAGTGGCAGATTGCAGGCCCAGCAGCAAAAAACAGAAATGAAAGGAAAAATAAAGGGAGTGGGAAAAATGGATAGGGTAGGAGAAGACCAAATGCCCCGTTCTCCCATCGCAGTGGCGTTAGGGCAGCGACGGTGCAGGGCCATTCTCAAGGGACACCTGATGGTGACATTATCATGCCAGGGAGCAGCTAGCACTGCCCGAGAGCATCGCCATGCTCTCCCCGAAGCTCTTTGGAGCTCTCCTTGATGCCTTGCAGCCTCCCTGCCTCCCTCTCATCCTCCTCCTCCCTCCACGAAAGTACTGCTGGGCAGCTGCAGGAACAAATGGGTCGGCCATCACTCCTGTTTTTCTTGTCCTGAAGCCGCAGGTGTTGTTAAGGTGTGGCAGGCCACCCTCAGAGCTCATATCTGAAACAGTGTGTATTTCCTAGAATGCTTCCGTGAGGACTTGGGCTTAGTGGTTGTTAGCAAATGCCCTGTGATTGCACATGATCTGGAAACAGCCCATGAGGGAGTGAATGCCTCCTGTCCTTCTCTGGGGACTTCTCCATTGCTCGTGTGTATGCAGACGGCTAGCTGAGGGCCGTGGCCGGGACCCCCTTCTTCCTGAGGAGGCCTAGAAATGGGTGTGTGCTCTGTTGGAAACGCTCGGAGAAAGGAGAGGGCAGTGGGAGTGGGCGAGTCTTTACCTGTGTGCTTCTCCCAGGGTTGGGTGTGTTTCCGAGTGACCCCCCCAAGCTCCTGGGCAATGGCTCTGCTGCTAGGGACACTTCCCCCCCTTAGTGCCTCGAGTTCTTCCGCTTCCAGACCAATGGCCCAGGGAGATGGAGCGAGATGGCAGCCTGGTGGCCGGGTCCCCGGAGCAGGAGTCATGAACAGGAATATCACAGCGCTGCTGCCTCGCGTCGATGCTGCAAACTTCTTTCAGAGAAACTGTCCTATTCGCTACCTTATAGCCCCAAAGGCTCCCGTGTGAGGTCCCGGGGAGGGAGGACTATTCTTAGAGGTGAATAATCTGACCCCCAGGGAGGACACGCTCTCCCGCCAGGTCTGGTCTGTGTCGTGTGTGCGGTGGGCAGGGGAGAGGTGCTGTGGCTTGGAGGATGAACGCTGCCCTGACCATAATTGAGAGCGAAAACCCGGGGCTCTGGGAGAAAGAGGCCGGTCCCAGTTCCGAGTGCCGGCGGGCGGCCGGGATGAGCTCACCCGGGCAAGAGGCTTCCAGAGCACTGGCAGACAGCACTTCCCCTCGGGCTCCAACTGTGAGTCACCGTGTGCGTGTCCCTACAGTGGGCCCCCTCCCCAGGCCTCCCAATTCACCCTGGGACATCGTGGTCACTGGTCAGGCCTGGTGACTCACTTGGTCTCTCGAGCCAGCTCTGGGGGTGGAGTCTCGCTCCTCCTGGCATCTGGACCCTCGGTGCTATCGACGCAGCCTGGCTGGCTGCTGTCTTCGGTGCTATGTGCGAGACGTGTGTCCCCGGGAAAGGCCCTCTCCCTCTGCAGAGGTCAAGAAGAAGCCACCGGCCGCAGCAAACAGATTTCAAAACGCAGCTCGGAAAGTCCGGGGGGCTCCGTGGAGGTGAGACGGCTTCCTGAGCCCCGGGGTGAGTTTGGCTGTGACACCTGAGAGACGGGGAGGAAGTAACCACAGCTCCGGAGCGCACAGTCGTCCTGCGGAGGCAAGCGGAGTTCACCCAAAAGGCCAACGGCTGGCAGTGTGTCAGATTCCCCGCCACACCCAGGCTCCGCCTCTGCCGTCGCTTCTCCTCCTTGGTTTTCATCTTCTAAGGAAAGAAACAGTGTCATCTTCTCTCAACCTGCCTGGAGCCCCTGGCGGGGAGACACCCAGGGCCGTGCAACCTGATGTCATCTGTGTTGATTGTCTGTTTTAGAAACCAGGTAACAAGAGGGACTTTCTGAGGATTAAAAAAAAAAAATAAATCCCCAATCTATTTCAGGGAGTTTTTTGTTTTTTTTTTTTAATCTCCTTTTTTTAGTTGTCATGTTTTTCTCTTTCTTATGCTCTCTTTTTAATTAAAAAAACAAAAATTATAAGAGAGGCCATAGGAGAGCAGGGAAAGGATTACCTACAAATGTATATGAGGTTTTTTTCCTCGGATGACATTTACCTGAAACTTGTCCAAGAGATTAGTCCTGAGACTTCGACACCAGAGCCCCCTGGCGAGCTTGGGTGCCCAGAGCCTTGGCCACAGTGGCCGGTCCTGCCTCCCACGTGACACCCACAGGACGGAAGCATATTACAGTCACTGGACTCAGTGTACCTGCCTTCAGCCTCTGTCCTTCCCAAGGGTGACGAAGCTGGCTTATTGCATCATATTTTTGTCCTTTGGTTTACCAGTTCTGGAACTTTCCACTTCTAGTGTTTTTGGTTTCCATACAGAGGATTGGGGCAGTATGGGGGCAATGTTTAGGGTCAAGGTCAAAGGTTAGGTAGACCCAACCAGCCCTCAGGCATGGCTGCCCACCTGTCAGGCCCTGTCTTTCTCAGACAGCTGGCCAGACTCCTCTTGGGACAGTAAGTTGGCCGCCCCATTGGTGGTGGGGGGAAGGTTGGCAAAGACAGTGTCACTCACGGGGATGCTGTTTGACCTAGACCATGAGGGTCAGCTCTCCAGGGTCCAGCTGACCTAGAAAATTGGTAGGTCTAAGGTATGGACATGAGTATTTAGCTGGCCAAGGTGTGAGAATCTGTGTGAAAGGGTCAGCCCCTGGGTGACTCAGTCTGCTAGCAAACTATAAAAGGGAAGTGACTCACTTCCAACCCCGAACAAGAACTCCTAAGGCTAGGCCGCCAGCACCTGTCTGGGACGTGGTTAGTTATTAACGCTGCCAGTCAGAGTGTCATGGGAAACAGGCGCTGGCCTCGATGCCTGACAGCAGCCGACTACTCACAGCTTGCGGACTGTCCTCTCCTCTTCTCACGGCTCCTCTCTGCCAGACCCCAGACGCAGAAGAGCTTACTGAGCTCTCGGTTGTGCAGTGTCCCAAGGAGCTGGTGAGGGGAAACCACAACCACTTTTTGGGGGTCCTGCTGGAAGATGAGGTCCAAGGAGCCATTGGAATTGGGCCTTCCAGGAGGAGTGGGCTGTGGAAGGGCTGGCCCGGCCTGCCTTGCCCTGTCCTCCGGCCCTGCAGATGCCACCTCCAGAGTCCCGCTTCCCGTGGCTCAATCAGATGCGCAGTGAATACTCTTGGGGGGTGTGTGCTGTGTGGGTCCAGGGGCCCCACAAAGGGGAACTCGGCCACCTGTTGAGGCCCCGAACCTGAGAATCATTAACTCATGCCCCTCTAACCTCTGGCCCTACTGACCTCTGACCCCACTGACCTCTGGCCCCACTGACCTCTGGAGCTCTTCCTGCTCCCTTCTGCTCTGCAGTCACCCAGCCGCTCCCTGAGGCTGCTTGGGACTGCTTCGTGGGATACAGGCCCCCCGCACTGAGGACCTCTGCAGGGCAGGGGGTAAAGCTGTCACTCGTGAGTTGACCTCGGAGTTCAGAGCAGCTTTGCTTCTCCTGTCTTTCTCCACAACTGGAAAAGTACAGAACGGGCAGCTTCTCCTCCCAGATCCCAAAAGGCATGTTTTATGGCTCCTGGGGGAGGCCCAGCCTGGGCACAAACTCTGCCTGCCCCTGCCAGGGCCCTGCCCCGCCAGCTTCCAAACTGTCAAGCAGGAGGGGACGACGGAACAGAAAGACCTGGGAGTCAGCACATCAGGCTCCCCAGTGTCCAGAATGGAAGCCAGGGCCCAGAGGGAAGAGATATCCCTGAGGCTTGCTGCCACCTCTGTGAAGCCCTCACGTGCTGGTGGGCAGCACAGAGTGGGTGGGGACACCATTTGCCTGCCTTGTCTGTGAAAGAAATTGGGACACGCGCTCCCTGGGTGGCCCAAGCAAGCCGTAGAACTGCCCGGCAGAGTTTCCCCATCTGTAAAGTGGGAATAATAACAACACCTGTCCTGCTTACTTGACAGGGTTTGTGTGAGGCCAGCTGAGATCACCGAGCATGTGACGAGGCTTTGGGAGTGGTTAAGGGCCACCCAGATCGGGGTTGAGGCACTGGGTGCTTACGGTGATTAGCAGCAAAGCAAGGCCTGAGGTCTGTGCTCCCCCGGGAGGTGGCTTTACAGGCACCCACCTGTGGCTTAAGAGCTTCTCAGCCCTCCCACAGCTGATAAATCACCCGCCTGGTGGGTGTGCTTTGTCTGGGCTCCAGCATGAACAGGCAGCCTGCCCTCGCCTGCTGCAGAGTAGCCTCCTCTGCCTTCTCGCCCTTACTGAGTGGGCTGGGCAGGGACAATAATAGATCCCAGGGCCCTGTCCCTTAGGTTTTCCTGAGGCACCCTCCAACTGCCCATATGGAAACTACGGTGGCTCTGAGTCCCTTTCTCAGTTTGCGTAACCATTGGGGTACTGATTTAGGTGTCTTCTGCCCTGGGATTCGTCCTGGTTTGTCACCCGCTTGCCATCAAAGACAGACATGTCAGATTTTATTCCAGACCGCAGTATATGAAGGAGGTGCTCTTATATAGTCATTAGATGTACAGATAATGTTAGGTCTTAGCATTTCCTTTGTCATGGTTTATTTTGCCTGGTAGAGATCTATGTATTTGTTTAAGGGATGAAGGTTGAGATTTAAGGAACATCACCAGTGGAGCAATAAGTATCTGCTTAGTGACTTCCCAGTGCCAGCACTGTGCTAAGTGGTTTGGGTACAGTCTTTGCTCTGATAAAATCAAACTCTTTTTGACCACTTAACTCTATCTCCCATCCAGACCCACAGAATCCTTTAAGCCTTTTCAATAGATGCTTTCTGTTTGAACACTTTGGTGATGGAGAATTTTATCTCTCCTGAAGCCACCCACTCTAACATTGGCAGCTCCACTGGTTGGGGAGTTCACTCATTTAGAGAGTCTCCACCTGCCTCTGGATACTTCTCTCTGTAGGTCCTAGACTGTGAACAGGGTATGGGAGTATGGCATTATGGCTGCATTGTGGGGTGCAGACCTTAAAGGGATTGATCCCAGACCCCTGGAAGAATCAGAGAAGACCTTGTAGAGTTACTGAGGTTTGGAGAAAAAAAATCGACTGAAGTAGAGAGAAAGACAGAGAGAGAGAGAAGCTGTAGGTAATCTGTAGTAGTTTGAGCAATGTCCTCCCAAAATTCATGTCCACCTAGAACTTTAGAATGTGACCTCCTTTGGAAACAGGGCCTTTGCAGATATAATTTGTTAAGGATCTCAAGATAGGGTCATCCTGGATTCAGGCCCTAAATTCAATGACAAGTCCTTAGAAGAGAAGGAGCTATGAAAGTGGAGGTTGGTGTGATGTATCTGTAAGCCAAGGAACACCCAGGACTGCCTGGAGAAGCTGGGAGAGAGGCATGGGACAGATTCTCCCTCAGAGCCTCTAGAAGGAACCAACTCTGTCCATACCTTGATTGTGGATTTCTGGCCTCCTGAACTGTGAGGGAGTGAATTCCTGTTGTTTTAAGCCACCAGTTTATGGTAATTTGTTATGGCAGCTTTAGGAAACTGGTATACCACCCGACCGAGAGGAAAAGGTGAAAATAGGGAGGCAAAAATAACCATGTTCAAGTCTCAAAATAGACTTGAGGTCAGGGTCCGGGGGGATTAGGCTGAACAGCAAGGAGACTGCACTAGTTTGTTTGTTAGGGAGGAGGGTCTGCGGTTCACATACCCCTGATGCCAGGCTGAGGTGTGTGTAGAGGAGAGCCTTTTTGTCAGGACCCTAGATGGTCTTCAGAGCTCAGCAGGGTACCCACCCTGGATCCCCTCATTCTGTTTTACCTTTCTCTACTAAATTTCCACCAGTTCCTGCTTCTCTAGTCATAGAGGGATCAAACCATCCTTAACACTCATACCACTCTGTAAGTAAATATGTAATTTATACGATGACAGAAGTAATTATGAGATGTTTGCCATTTTTAAAAATTTATAAAAGCAAAGAAAATATTCAGGAATCATACTGTTATATGATGTTAATCTTTTATTATTAATATGATGTTAATCTCTTATTATTAAGTAATAGCTCAATATTTTCATGGTTGTTTAGTATTTTATTGTAGGACTATGGCATAGTTATTTTTTGCATAGTTCTTTGATTTTTCTAATTTTTTTTCTTTTGCTATGAAATAAGGCTCTGAGGACCATCCTTGTAGCGAGAATTTTATTCATAGCCGTACTAGTTTCCTGGGGCTGCTGTAACAAATTAGCACAAACTTGGTGGTTTAAAACAACACAAATGTCTTCTCCCACAGTTCTGGAGGCCAGAAGTCTGAAATGAAACTTCTGGGGCTAAAATCATCAGCAGGGCTGCTTTCTTTTGGAGGCTGCAGGGGAGAATCACTCTTTGCTTCTGATGGTTGCCGGCATTCCTTGACTTGTGGCCACATTGAGATCTCCTCTCAGTAGTCAAATCTCCCTCTGCCTCCTTCTTATAAGGACACTTGTAATTATGTTGAGGGCCCACTTAGATAATCCAGGATAATCTCCCCCTCGTGAGATCTGTAACTTAATCCCATGTGCCAAGTCCCTTTTACCATATACTGTATAAGGTAACATTCATACATTGTGGGGATTAGAACGTGGCTATCTTTGGAGGAGGAGGGGAGCAAAGATGTGTGTCATTATTCAGTTTCTCACTATATCCATGACTATTTTCTCAAAATAAATTCCTAAAAGTGGATATAGAGGGTGAAAGAACAATACTTTAGTTGCACGAAAGCGTTCAGAGTTCGGTAGAGTGAACTGATGTCTTTTCATTCCTGTCTCTTTAAGAGCCTTTCCTACCTCTCCTGGGAGTCCGATGGGGTTGGGGGTGGGGGGGGGGCGTAGACTGAAATCCCCATTACAGGAATCATTTAAAGTTAGCCTCTAGGAAGCTCAGGGCTAATGAGATAATTCCTATTAGGAGAGGAAGGAAATGAAGGTGGCCTGACATCCTTCTGTCTCTAATTTATATGATTCACTGAAAACTCCCCCTCTTCCCCCCCCCGCCCCGCTCCTCCGGCTGCCCCTTTGAATTCTGGTCCCACTGTCCACCCGCCTTCTGCCAGCCAGGGCTCTGGTTTCCAGCAAGTCCCAGCATGCCGAGGAACCTGGGAAGGTTGCCTTCCGCTGAGAGGAGGCATTTGGGCTCTTGGCAGCTGTGCCGGAGAATCTGTTCCCTGCCTCCTTCCTCGCTTTTCCCAGAGCCTCTCCCGGCTCCCCACACCCCCACCCCTGCCCCAGCGGATGGCGACTGGTTCCTGTAGGACCAAAGGAAGGAGAGGCTGTCAGCAGAACAAGGCAGGCTCGAGGGGACCCCCGAGGCCAAACCTGCTCGTGCTTTTAGGAGGAGGAGAAAGAGGGGGGAAAAAACACACACACACAAGAGAACAAGACAGAGATCACCGTCTTCCTGTTTTGCTCTGCTGCCTACACTTTTGGTCAAAGTTCTCTGCAAACATGAAAATCCAGTTTGGGTCTTTAATTAGAAAAGTGTGAAGTAACCCAAACTTGAGGGTTTTTGAAGTTCAGATCAAACCCTGGAAGCACATCTGGGGGCTGGGGAGAGGGAGAAGGGAGAGGGAGCCCGAGCTCATCGGATGTGCCGTCCGTGTCAGTTGCTGGGCACCCCTTTCTCTGCTCAGACCTGCCAGGGGCCAGTCTCAGGCCCCCACCCCCATGCCCAAGAAGGGTCCCTGGCATGCAGAGGGAGGCAGGGCTCTTCCTTGCCCCTGGCTTTTGTCTTTTCTTCCTCTCGCCCTCCCAGAGGGAGGCCATATGCTGGAGTCTTCCGAGTCAGGGCCCAGGGCCAGAGCCGCTCTGGCCCCGGGGACAGTCCAGCAGCCCTGATGCGCCGTGTGGGTGGCCTGTTCTGTGAGCTTGCTGCCTGACCTCCCAGCGCCTCTGAGAGCCCAGCTGCAGCCTTGGGTAACAGCCTGGCCCCATCATGACGGGAGGGCGCTGAGGCGCAGCTCCCGGCCACCTTGGCACGGGCTCCGCAAGCTGTCCTGGCCATGCGGGGCCGGGACCAGGCAGACCTGACAGGCGTCACTTCCAGTTGAGCTGGCCTATCCTGGCTGTAGTGTCTCTCACGAGAGCGAGACAGAGACCGACAAACCCGGGGCTCGGGGAAGAAAGCACAGAAATTAGAAGGATGAAGGAAGCAAGGGAAAGATAGGAGAGCTGGAGATCCGCGCGGTGCGGTGTTAGGTAATAGCGAAGATAAAGTTCTGATTGGCCTTAGCTATTTGGAGATAAAGCTCTTATCGGTGGCTGAGCCGAATCGTTCGCGGCGGGGACTTCTTAAGCTCACAGCTCCCGGCTTCCTCACCGCCTCCCTGCGCGTGCGCACAAGTCCGCAGAACTTTTGGGGGTGGTTGCGGGGTGGTTGGGGGTGGTTGCGGGGATGTGGAAGGAGGGGAGGTAAGGGTGAATCCAACTGCTAAGAACAACTTTATTGATTAAAAAAGGACAAAGAAAAGGAGTAATGGAAGATGGATCTGGACTTTTTTGTACACCTATTAGGTGTGGTCTATAGCAGGAAATGACTTAATGTCCTTCTTTGGAAATGCGTTGTTCACTTTTTTTTAGTAGAGATGGTGCTGTAGGGAAATGGAGTAAAAAGGACAAATCCTGCCTACTGAGTCGTTAGTGCTTCACTCAGTGCTCACAACACCCTATGCTGGAGAAGCTACTGCTGCTATCCCTGCTTTACACGCGGGTCAGAGGGAATCGAGGCAACTTGCCCGGGATCCTACCACTAACAAGAGGCTGACCCGGGACCTGAACCCTGGTCCGGTGCACATCCTTAAGCTGTGGAGTGTGCGAGCAAAGTGCTGCCGCAGCGTCTTCCCACTGGCAGGAGTGATGTCCGTGCTCTGGGTCCCTCCCGTGCCTGCGAGACGGCAGCTTGTGTCACTGCCGATCCACTTGTTCACCCATTCACGCACGTGCCCTCCAGTGCCAGGCAGTGAGCTCAGTGCCCTCAGTGCAGGAAGAAAATCGTGGCTGCTGTTGCAGTCTGGCAGCTGACCGGTGACAGACCTACACCGTGGGGCTGAGGGACATTCAGGAGACGAGAAGCCTGCCAGCACCCGCAGTCTGAGGACAGTGCTCCCTCTCTCCCTTGCCACTGGGCAATCTTTCTTGGTGACCCAGATCCAAACAACTCGGGTCCCACGTGTCCCCACTGCAGACTGACCACTGGCTGTCAGACATCTGGATAGATGGGAGAGTCCAGCAAGGGACTTCAAGGCCCAGGTGTGGGGGCCCTGGCTGTGTATTCCTCCTAGGAGAGAGTGTAAGAAATGCCTCCCTCTGATCACAAAGGGGAGAGGAGCTCCTGCATGGTCTCCAAGTAGCCGTGTGTCTCTCCCCTCCGTCCCCCGTTGCAGCAGGGCCGGGGCTCTGGCCCTGTTCCCCACTTGCTATTGTCAAATGGGACATCTGAAGAAAGGGAAGGAAAGGCCTTGTGACCGGCTGTTGGGTGGCCCTGAGGGGCATATTGCATGATAAGGAGAGGACAGAAGGGATCTGGGACCCGGGTACCTATTATCTTTAAAGTCCATCTTTAGGAACAATCCGCCGGGAATAAACAAGGGATCCAGGTCTGAGGGTTCGGGAGGGTCTTTGATCTGCCTGTAAGTTAGTGCTTTTCAACGGAGAACCGCAAAGCAGCCCCACCCAGGGCCTCGGAGATAACAGGCCGGTGCAATCGCAAACGGCCGGCCCCTTGATAATGCCGGGTTTCATTGAGGTCTGGTTTTCGCCCAATGGGAGCACATCCGGCAAGCATCAAAGGGAGCAGGCGTCACCTTGTGCAAAGAATCGCGGGCCCTCAGGTGTGAGCTTGTTGGGAAAGGTGCGTGTGTGGCTGTGTGTGCACAAGCCGGCCCGTTGGCAATTACCCTCCTGTAGAGCAGAGGCCACCAGCCCCAGAAGGGCCTTGACCAGTCATGAACTTCGTTCCCCTCTTCTGGCCGGTCCAGCTCCTAAGGTGTCCTTGCAAATGGTAATTTAACGTCTTAAGTATAAGGGTCACTCGTGTGTCGTTCTGTCCCTTACCATACATCCCAAAGGCAGTTGATATGAAAAATTTAATGGCGAGGAGAGGTGGGTGCTCAGAGAAGACAAAACCTGAAAGCTCATTACTGGGGAATCTCAGACTTGTTCCTTTGCAGTCTTTTGAAGGTTTTTGCACGACATGGAATAAACTCACCCATAACAGTGGAAGGATCAGGATGTTAGGGGTAGTGGAAGAATAAAGGGAAGGGTGAGGTTGCTTTTCACAATGGAAGAGTTAATGGATGGACGGGTTGAGGTGTGGTCTGGGGGAATGTCATCTTCCCCACGGACCCCCCACCCGAGCCCAGGCTGGGACTCTGAGCTGCCTCATATTTTATCTGGGCTGCCAGAATGCTGCACATCACATATCGGCCTCTGGAGACCAGAGCCGAGAAGCACCACAACACAAACAGAACATCTGGAAGCTTTTTAAGGTTTATTTTTTAACACATTTGCAAGAGTCAGGACATTTGCACACTAGGTTTACAGGCTGGAGGGAACCCAGGGATCTGAGTCCAGTGGGAGATGTATTTTGACTTTGTGAGTAGGGGGGCTGGTTAGGATAAGGAAAGGGAGGTGGGAGCATTACAAATGGCCAATGCCAGCAACAAGGCCCTGCATTCTTTGGACTCACTTGTGACAAATGGCAACCTGTTAAAAGTCCCTAGGAACAGAAAAAGGACCTAAAATGGGACCTAAGTTCCTTGTCTCTCTGGCACTGCTGGTATGTACGGAGCAACTGGATTTCTTCCTTGTCCCAATCAGCGGCATTAAATGGACTGAGAGGATGGAAGGCGGAGTCCCTTGGAAACCCCTTGGGAAAGGACGGGCATGCAGCAGATCCATCCCTAAGGACTCTGGAAGAGACACTGGGAGTTGGCTTTTCCTGTATGCTTTATAGACTTACACCTGTTCCCTTATGTTTGCATCTGGGCTAGCAGGTGGGGCACCCAGAAGCCGTTTCATCCTGGTCCTGCAATGACTTGGTACATCTAAGACCATCAGAGCCTGCCATCTTCCTCCTCCTCCTCCTCCTCCTCCTCCTCCTCCTCCTCTCCTCCTTTTCTCTACTTCCCCTCCCCCACCCCAGTGGCATCCTGGACTTAATGATCTGGGCCAAGGGAAATAAGGAAAGCACGGCTCGGCATTTAGACAGGGCAGGCTGGGAATGAAATCGTGAAGGAAAATGTCCACCCCTGCAGGAGGAAGAACTCATGCGGGACTCCGTCTTTCTTTTGAAGGAGTCAGAGCATCAGTGTGTTCATCCCTCCCTCATTCTTTGTCGCTGGTTTCTCATTTAAGTCTTCCTCCCCCTCTATTCCCCCTCAGTTATGGACCCATTGCCAAGCTTCTTTTCAGGGCTACATTAAATATACATGACATCTCTACTTGCTCAGAGAGTATCCTTGTGAGAGGATCCTGGTTTTGGTCCCCACAGGGTTTACCAGTTGGGAAGAGAATTTATACTCCTCATCTCCGAATAGGTCCCGTTGCCACATTGCTGCCTTTATCGAGATGGGTCTTCTTCTCCTTCTTCATCCTTTTCTCTCATTTCTTTTCTTCCTTTCTTTCTTTTTTTAAGAGATAGGTCTTGCTCTGTCACTCAGGCTGGAGTGCAGTGAGCAGATCATAGCTCACTACAGCTTCGATCTCATGGGCTCAAGTGATCTACCCACCTCAGCCTCCTGAGCAGCTGGGACTACAGGTGCACATCACCATGCCCGGCTAATTTTTTTGTTTTTTTATTTTTTGTAGGGGTGGGGTCTCACTATGTTGCCCAGGCTGGTCTTGAACTCCTGGCCCCAAGTGATCCTCCCTTCCTCAGCTTCCCAAAGTGCTGGGATTACAGGTGTGAGCCACCACGCCCGCCCGAGACGGTTCTTTTTGATGGGTGAGCTTATGTTTATTGCACCTCGTGGGAGCTGGCTCATTGTGTGCTGTGTTTATTAGGGGAGGAAACTGAGGCTTTGTGTGGTTATTCATGGAGAGACTGAACGGTGTCCACCCTGTTCTTATGGGAAATGTGGTGACAGAGCTGCCAGGAATTCCGCCCCATCCAGTCACCCATCTGGCAGGTACGACGTTGGTTCCACGTTTAGCCCAGTCACTCTTATGACAGTTTCTGCTTGGGAACCTCTCATGTCTTTCCCATAATCAGGATTCAGCACCTTCATCCAGCTCAAAGTAAATAGTTTCTTTCTGGGTCCGCTCGTTCCCTGTAGCGGTTCTAAACTTTGGCTGCACGTGGGCCTCACCTGGGAGCTTTCACCGCTGCCTCGGCTCGCCCTCGTAGATCCAGATTTAGCTAGGCTGGGGCAAGGAGGAGGCACTGGAATTTAGAAAAGTTTCCCAGGGGATTCTCGTGTGCAGCTAAGGTCAAGAAAGAACCGCTCCTCTGGGGCAGCGATTCTCAACTATGGGCAATTTTGCTGCTCCTCCCCCCACCCTAGACAGGCGACAATTTCTGAGACATTTCTGATGCTCACATCTCGGACAGGGGTGGTGGTGCTCTGGCATCTAGTGGGTAGAGGCCAGGGATGACACCGAACATCCTGCAATGCACAGGACAGTCCCCGCAGCCTAGAATTACCTGGCCCCAAATGTGCCCAGTTGAGAAATCTTGCTCTAGGTGAGTGGTTCTCACACTTGCGTGTGCATCAGAATCCCTGGGCTCAGCTCTCAGAGGTTTGGCTTCAGTAAGTCTGGGGTGGACTCCAAGGATTTGCATTCCTAACAAGTTCCCAGGTGTTGCTAAAACTGTTGGTCCCTCACATAACAGAAATCCAGAGAAGGCCATTCAAGGCTGGCATGGCAGCTCTGCAGTTATCAGGGATCCAAGCTCTCATCTCCTTGTTAGACCATCTTACTGACTGCATAACTCCCATTTTCAGTGTCCCTCGAAGTCCAAGATGGCTGCTGGAGCACCAGCCATCATGTCTTCATTGAAAGCAGAAGGTAGTAAAGGCAGACAGGTAAAAACTGGGCTCCTTCTATCACCTTTTGAACAGCCTTCCTAGAAGTCTCACTCTGCTTACATCTCATTGGCCAGATCTTAGTCACATGGCCATATCTAACTGCAAGGGAGTCTGGGAAATGTAGCCTTTTTACTCTGGGTTGCAATGTGCCAGCTCCAAATTAGCATTCTATTACTAAGTGGAAAGGGTAAAATAGATATTGGGGTAGGCTACTAACAGCTTATTCCCATATATGCATGCCTAATCTTTCCTAAGGGTTATCATTTATTTGACATCCACCATGTACTAGCTGCTTTTCATGTATTATCTCATTTAATGCCAAGAGCTTTGCAGGGTAGATAATAAAGTTATCTCTATCTTGCAATGACGAAACTGAGGCTTTCAGAGATTAAGCCACCTGCTCAAGTTACAGTCAGCAAATGGTGTCTTTTCACAGCCCACTTCAAAGCCTGGGCTACTTCTTGCCTCGGTTGCTCTCAGAGACCTGCACTTTTCCGACTGAGCCTGCAGGGTGTTGGTGAGGCCTCCCTAAGCCACGTTCTGGACCCACCGCGTTTGACCAGCCCCGTTCCACTGTCACCTGCACCCCTGCTATGACACTCACTTCGAAAATCAATGGGGAAGCGCAGACGTGGTATTGATATGATCACTTTCTTATTGCTGCTGTGATGAATGACCGCAAACTTAGTGGCTTAAAACAACACAAACATATTCTTTCGTAGCTCTGGAGACTGGTTTCAACTGGGCTAAAGTCAAGGCATCTACAGGGCTGGTTTCTTCTGGAAGCTCTAGGGGAGAATCCGTTCCCTTTGACCGCTTCCTTGGATCCTTCCACCGTCACACCTCCTACTACCCCTGTGGTCATATGTCTCTGCCTCTGTATTATGAGGTCACTTGTGATGCGCGTAGGGCCCGCCCAGCTCATCCAGGATAATCTCTGCCTCTGCAGATCCTTGACCTCGTCACATCTGCTCGGGCCCTTCTGCCGTGTAAAGTAACGTTCACAGGTTGCGGGGATCAGGCTGGGGCTGTCTTTGGGGGCTGTTATTCAGCCCACCGCAGGGGTCCTCTTGCTACTGTTCTCCCACGGCTCGTCCCGGCTTTTCCTCCATGGGCTACTCCAAACCCGGAACGTGCGTGTATTTCACTTCTGTCCGGGAGATTTAACAGAGGCCAGAGACAGGTCGGCAGGCAAGGCAGTGTGTTGGAGGGCTTGTCTAATCAGCACCCGGTGGCCATAGCAACAGGTATGAAAACATTCAAGTGCAAGGATCGGCAGGGGGTGGGGAGGCAGGGAAGGAGCCTGCCCTGGAGGTGGCCGTGCCACCTCGGCCAGGTGACTTAACCTGTGGAGTGATGTAGACGCACAGACAGCAGATAGGCTAGCTCCACAGCAAGCTGCATAAACCTTCACTGTGAATTCCAGGTGATCTTTCAGGTCTCTAGGCGCCTTCCGATCCCTGTGCCTCCTGTTGCCTTTCTCTAGGCCGAGGGAGGCGTGTCTTTGGCCAAACACAAATGCTAGCCAGACCTAGAAGAGCCGGCTGGGGAAAGGAGGGAGGGAGGGACGGTTAGGATCTGCCGTGGCCTAGCCTTCTGTTCCTTCCCTACGTGGGTTCCCTCATCGCCCCACGTCCCTCCCGGCTGGGTCTGCCATGTGGGGATGAGAGTCTAGGGTGCTGTATGTTTTGCTTTTTATTTTATTTTGCAAATGCCTCACAACATTCCCCTCCGTGTTTAACGGCCCACTGCCAAGTGCATGCAGTTGCCCAGCAACAGGAAGGAAGTCCCAGTGTGATTCACCCGGCTGCTGCCAATTAATTTGCTAGCTGCGTGCATCACCCAGGGGAAAAGGCTTCTCAGCGGCTCTCTCCGAGACAGCTCTGAGGGTCACTGCCCAGGAGGAGAAAGGAAACCAGAGAAAGTCTGGAACTTTGGGTTTGTTTGGGGTGTTTTCAGGTCTAAACAAAAGGGAGTGTCCAAAGGGCTATACTTGGGGTGAAAACTCCTGGTTTCCTTCTTGGCCACCAATCAGAGAGCTGCCCAGAGTACCCGAGCACCTCTGTGTCTGCACGTTGGCTGCCTTTTTGGTTTTTCATTTTTAAATGTTTGTAGGTGATTCTAAAATGCTGACTCTCAATGTCTTGAACCATCTTCTGGGCCCTCACTGCGACATTGTCTCGTCTCTGGCAATTAGCGCCCTTCTCTTTGGATTTCACGGCCACTGCACACATCCCTGCTGGGAGCTCAGGCAAAGCCTGCAGGGAGGAGAGCTCCTTGGCAGCAGGCAGAGCTGCGACCCTCATAGGTCGGTGCAGGGACAGAAGGGGGCCTACTGGCTTCCAGAATGCCTCCAGAGTCGGTGGTGTCTTTCCCTCAAGATCTTGCTGCCCTCTGGCATCACGCTGGCCCAAGGGAACCCTGCATCCGTGTGGCCTCTCTGCCAAGGCCCGTGAGGCTGGGTTTGCCTGTCCGGTTGATTTCCACATCACGGCATCTAATCCAGTACGGTGCTTGCAGATGCGTGGGTCTGTACTTGTCCGGGTTACACCTGTGAATTGAAAGAGATTGCGAGAGTCAGAGACCCAGAGAGCAGCCCCGTCCCACGGCCCAGGTCGTCCGCGTCTGTGAAAGGCCGCTAACTTGCATTGCTGAGCCTAATCAATTTTCAAATGAGGGAAGTCCCTTGGGGGCATTGGGGGTACTAATTATATCTGTTACTCCAGAAACAGGGGTTACGTCGGGGTGGGTAGGAAACAAGGAAAGTACGGATCCAAGTCCATCTTAATTTACGTGTTGTCGGCATTAGGAAAAGAGTATTGTGTTTAGCAGTGTCTTCCTGTTTCCTCTGAGGGCCTACCGTCCACCCTGAATAAATTCCTAGTTAGCTGTTAAGGGAATTTTGAAAGCACAGAGAAGTTACAGTAAAGGGAACGTGAGAATTAGGAACCTAAGCCCTGCGGTTCCACGGCAAGAACACTGGCACCCTCTGCACCCCAACTCTCCTAAAGTGGGTGTTCTAACACCTCCATCTCCCTGCCCCTGTCTGGCAGAAATAATAGTGACCTGCTGAAAACAGAACGCTCCATTTCCTCTGGGCTGGCTGTATTGCGGTGTTTGAAAAACTCATCTCTGGGTATAGTGGCGGGATTCATGCAGGAGGGTTCCCGGGGACGATTCAGTGTACGGGGAGTTCCTTGAGAGGTAACAATGGGCTCTTTCTTCCCCCTTAACTAAAATACTGCTTTTCGAAGTATATCTTCTGTGCAGTAGCAAGAACATCATGGGCCAGAGGCAGTAAGGACGTGATGCCAGCCCCGGCAGACATCTGCAGAAAGAGCAGAGGCCGCGGACTCCGTGCTCACTCTTGTGCTGTTTTTAGTCCACAGGCTGGGGAGGACTGACCAAGGACTGCTCCTCCTTCCTCGTCCACATTCCCCCGAGGAAGCTTAGCGGAATCACGTGTGCCACCGGGAACCCCTTGAAGGACCTGGCTAAAGCTGGACCACCTCTGGAAAGGCAAGAGCTCTGGATTTGATCAAGAATTCTTATTTTGGAGAATAAAGAAACTTCTGGATCTGGGTAGAAAGCAAAGACCCTCAGGGAGAGATGTCACTGGAGGTGACCTGGAGCTGGAGCAAACTCACCCTCCCAGACCTTGTCTTTCCTTCCTTCCTCCCTCCACTGGTGTCTGCTCACGAGACCTTCCACCCACCCCGTCCCCGGCACCCAAAGGGCTTCCTGCCACACCCCGGCTTGCCCTCCAGCTCCCACGTCTGCTGCACCTTTGGACCCAGAAGTTCTTGTTTGCTCCACTATCTTCCAGCCGGATGCAGAGTGAATAGTTAACCACACTTAGGTCAAATGGGATCTTAATTTTTGTTCCTGCTCCTTGTGAAGAGGCCTATGTCTGCGCAGAGCAAGCAGCCTCGGGATGGTCTCCCTTCGCATTTAGTTGGGATCTGGCCCCAGGGTCCAGAGCGATGCACGGACCAGTGCAGGAGTCCATCAGGCTCTCGGGCTGTGGGGCCACCGGAGCAGCTTCCGCAGGGGGCTGCTGGTGAAGGCTGGCGTTCTCCAAGTTCATCCTGCTTTGTTTGGATCACACACAGGTGTACATCTGGAAGGGCAAAAAATGAATGCTGTTGTTCATTCCAGCTGTCTCCCACGACACAGATGCACGGCCAGCGGTGAAGACCCCCTTCTCTCAGGTGGCAGTCGGCGTCCAAGCCGATCATGCTGCTTCATGACAGGCGAGCCGGCTGCCAGGGCTGGGTGTTTAGTGAGGACACCCTTCCCCTAGCGTGTGCTGGTGACACGCACATACCTGACAACGGCCTGACGCTCTTCTGTCCCTTTTACCCTGTGGCCACCATATGTATGGTTAAAAACCCTTCCTAAGTGTCTGTCATGGGTCAACCCTGGCCAAACGCAGAGCCAAAGATGCTTGTGCTTTCTTATTTCCAAAGCAAACGGACAGCTTGCTTTCGTCAAAAGAATTAAAGCGTCCCTGTGTGGAAGACCTTGTACGGCCACTTATGACTTCAGTGTCATGTAAGTGGAGCAATGGGGTATTTTTGATCATCTCAGTTTCACCATAGAATGATTGAGGAGAACCTCTTAAAGATGTTTAGTGCTACTGAAATTTAAAGATCATTTATAGACTTTCACCTTCCTGTCTTCCCTGACACACAGTTACCGCCATTGTGTTACTTGGATTCCTTCCGGAGTCAAGAAACAGAGATCCACTTGTGCTACCTTCATAAATGCTGGTTTATTCCACAGTTGCAGTGGAAGTAGGGAGACAGGAAACAGTCCCTGTGGCTGCCCATCTAGGCCTTTCAAGAAGCCCAGAGGCATCCAGCATACCTAGTAGCGATAGGTGGCTTCCAGGGAGAGCAAGAGCAATAACCTAACGATCACCTTGACGCTCTGCTCAGCAAATGGATCCACTGCCCCCAACTCTAGAATTCGCTGTTGTGATGAGCTGAGGGTGATCGGTTGTCCCCACTTGCCTGGGACTAAGGGGGTTGTCAGGATGAAGGACTTTTAGTGCCAAACCCAAAACAGTCCTGGGCAAACCAGAACAACTGGCCCCCCTGCTGGGTGACTCAGTGACCCTGCCTCTGTTTCTAGGTTACCTGCCGTAGCTGAGTGATGCTCTGGATTGGTTTGGCCAGTTCCCATTCAGTCACGTCATTGGCCACCGGGCAGCCATTGATGGAGCCATTGGGTCAGGCACCAGTCCTGACCTGCGAAGTTGTTTCCAGCCTACAGGGTTGCGTGATACTGCGTAAAAACCTGGCTACGAAGAGCCAGCTGAGACCATGTCCTTCTGAGGGTGCTGTGGACAGTGGGCACGGCCGGCCGTCAGGGATCAGGGATTCCTCTCCAATACAATCCTCCTTATGAAGGGGAAACTAAGCTTTCTCATTAGAAAGAAAACACTTCATTAAGAAACAAATACTAACACGGCCACTGGGAACTGGGGAAAAGAGAACATGTGTGTGTTCATGCGTGTGTGTGCCCACAGACACACGCACACACACATGTGCACATGCTCTGCAGAATCATGAGCCAAGACCCCAAATCTGCATCTTTCCCAGGCAGAGACAAAAAGCTAAAATCTTGGGGATGGTGTTGTCTGGAGAGCAAAAGGGTTGGCTAGAGGACTTCCTGAAATTCCTTTGAACTCGAGAATCCTTTAAACTATCAAGGGCCTCTAAATTGGGGCTGAGTATGTACTTTCCCTGTAACGTCTCCCAGATAACCTTTGAGTTCAACTCTGTGCAGAGTGGGACCTCCCGGCTCAGTCTAACCTTTCCAGACCCTGACTTTATCTGGGATAAGGGAGCGGAACTTGGAGGTGGTAGCTGGGGACAGGGAGCGGGCGAGCCCGAGTTTTTGGTGTTCATGATATATAAGAACAATCTAGAGGCAAATTACAGGTTCTTTTGCAGGTTAGGAAAAGCCGGGTTTTTGGGATCGCACAGCATCCTGAAGTTGTTGCTGCTTGTCGGGGATCCGGCCTCTGTCTTTTCTGCAACGCTGGAATGGGGCCTTCAGCTAATCGCGCATATCTTGCGTGGCACGGCCACAGGTAGGAAATTACCTGCCGGGGTAGAGAAGAGCACGCGGGCATCCCTCCAGCACCTGGGCGTTTGCCCCGAGCCGCCGCTCACCCCCTTCGCTGCCACTGGAGGGACGGGTGCGAGCCCAGCGCCTCCAGTGCCATTTTTCTTTTTTAAAAGATGAACACATTTCAGATGGTTCCTTCAGCTACATCCCGCATCCATTCTCTGGTTCCAGAAGAAGTGTTGCTGCTGCGGTGTGAAAGGTGACAATCGCCCCCCTCCCCTTTTCTTATCTCCTCCCCCACGTGAAATCTCAGAATCCCAGAGGCCGAAGTGGTCGAAAGCATCACTCTTCTCTAGAGCTATCTGTGGCTGATGCCGGGATCCCCTTTCAGACATCTGGCGAGGGATCGTCTGGCCCGGGGGAGGCAGCCTTTTTGGCAGAGTGGGAGAAATCGGGGAGAGAGGCTGAGTGATATTCAACCCGATGGGGAAATGGTAGAATTTAAAATTAAAAAGGAGCTCGTGGGCTGCCAAGTGGCCACAAATGTCAATTTCTTAACGGACCTTTGAGCAAAAGACATTTTACCGTCTTCCCACACATCTCAGTCTCCTGTTCCCGGATCCCAGTGGTGTGTTTCATGCAGGTAAAAAGCACAGGGCAGGGAGACAGGAAAACCTGAGTTTTTGTCTCAGAAAGTCCCTCATCCTCTTAGTTCCGTCCACGTAAAATGAGGCAGTCGGGCCACGTGATCCCTGAGGCCTCTCTGAGCTCTGACATCCACAGTGCTTGCAGATGTGATGCCTAAGCCATCAGCTTTCTAGGAGTTCATGGCTTAAAGACTTGCCCTTCCTTCCATGTTGGAACAGCATATCAGTCACTGCCCAAGGTGCAACACAAACACTTGCCGAACACACTCATCTTGCTTCAATGCTTTATGAGCATAACTTAATTTCAAATTAGCTCCCTGACACCCCTCCACCCCTCGATTTTGTCCAAACTCCTCTGTGAGATTTTTCCCTGGCATTGAAACTTGACCCACAGGAAATCTTTGATCCTCTTCAAATGGCCCTGGAAACCTGTATGGGAAAAGGTTAGGGTTGTGTTGATGGAGAGAGAGGAGGTTCTGGTGGGGAAGTGAATCCCTCGGTCTAGGGGGCTGCAGATTAAAAGGATGTGACCTTGAAAGTGGCCACTGACCTTGGATATTTAAGAGGGGTGGGGAACCTGCGGCCTCGGGGCCACATGTGGCCTTTTGGGTCCTTGAGTGAAGCCTTTTGACTGAATCCAAATTGTACAGAAGAAATCCTTTTGATAAAGGGATTTGTTCTGTGAAGTCTGGATTCAGTCAAGGGGCAGCCAGGCCTGAAATGAGCCCTGAACTGGGAAGGGTCTGGAAACCTGGACACCGGTCATGCCTTTGCTTCGACTCCCTCCAGACCGTGTGTAAGTCACTCAAGCTTTTCTCTGGGCCACAGTTTTCCTATGTATAAAATGGGACAGGGAAGGGACAGTGCTTGGTCCTGACAGTCCTCTAAGCCTCCTGCTGCGTGTCAGGTTCTCAGGCTTACCTGGTCTAGCTGTGTCTTCCGCTCCCGGGCAAGTGGTAGCTCTTTCTCCTTTTGCCTTTGGCTGCACAAGTCACAGACGGGGCTGTCCCGGGAAGTCTGTTACCAAAGAATACTTCAAAGCTGTTTGCACTCGTTGTCAGTTGCACTGAGCGTGAGTTTGTCGAGGGAGAAGGCAAATACACGCACAGGCTGATGACAGGAGGGATGGAAGAGGGACCACTGTTTACCCCCGGGGTGACTAAGAGGGGGAAAAAACCCTGCTTGCCGTTTTGACCAATAAATAAAAACTGGGAGCTCTGCGTGGCTAAAACCGTAGGGGATTTATTAGTTTGCTTAGTGAAAGGCAAATATTAAGTCTTAAGTTGACCCGTCCTGGGACCTGCCTTTTGGCTTTGTGTGCCATCCGGCGCTGATCACGCGGCCTGCGGGTTATCAAGTTCTGTTGAAGGTTTCTTTTTCTTTTTTTTTTTTTAATTGCTTTCCGTCTCCTTCTTTTCTTCCTCTTTTGCCTGCCCCTTCCCCCAACCTCCCACCCTCTCCGGTAACTCAGGTCTGGGTTTTGGAGGAGAGAAGAGAGCAAGGGTGGAAAACATGTTGTCCTGCTCATAACACTCTCTGCCCAGGGCTCTGGCTGGCCTGGGGACTGCGGGTGCCCGTGACGTGGTGTCTCAGGGTGGGGGTGACCTATCAGGTAGTCCTCTGGGTCCCTTCCATCCTCTGTTCTGAACTCTTAGCATTGGGTTCCAGGCTATAAGGCAAAGGCTTTGTCCCTCATTAAACGTAAAGTGGGCATAAGGACAAGCATTGGGAGGGAACAGAGTACACCTGTCTCTAAGCTGTGACCTTTCCATCCTGTAACCATGGCAGCTTATTTCAGCCTGGAAGAGAACAGTTCAAGGTGGGGCTGTGTGTGCTCATTAGGGCCTGACCGGGACTTGTCACTCTCCATAGAGTGAAATATTGGGACCCCAGGAGCTGGACAGACACTCAGTCTATTCCGTTTCCAAGTAGGAGCTGCAGGGAAATTAAATTAGATGGAACATTTTTTACCCGTCATTTTAAACATCCGCAGTACAGCCCCGGCTATTTCAAAGCACTGCAGTTCCTGGGTGCTCAGGTCTCATGGGTGGTGCCACCACTCACCGTGGGGCCCAGTGCAGCAGGGCACATTGTGCAGTGTCAGATCCTAAATGTCCTTTTGCAGGTCTGCCCCTGGCAGCTGTGCGTGGAGGGTCCATGTTGCTAGAATACCTGGGACATTATGGTTCCCTGCCCACTCACTACTCATGTAGCCAAGAGTTGGGAATGTTCTGGAACTGCTTACTTAGGAAAGTTCCTCACACATTCCAATAATGATTTTTTTAAATTCAGCATGATTTTTAAATCTTTGGCAATTCTTCACGGAAGAGTCTATTTTTCGAAGAATAGGTGTTGGGCACTTAGGCTGCTGGACTCCTGCCAGTCCTTCGAGGCTCATCTCAAATGCTCAGAAGCCTTCCTGGATTTCCCCGGCCATCTCAACCAGTCGTGACTTCTCACTCACATATTGTTTTAATGCATCTGGCATCTATAGGGACTCAAAAAATGCTGACCCTTCCTTCCTTGAACAGAGCACTTTAGTATCTCATGGACTGCACTTGTAATGAACTTGTTTGGGGTACCCCTTTCTTTCCCAACCAACTCGCGCACTCTCTCTCTACCCCCATAGGAAGAGGACCTGGGTCATTCCTTACGCATTGAAATTTATCCCCGAAGTGCCCGATAACGCTCAGGATCACATGGCCGGCACTGTGACGGCATTTCATGGCCTCCCTCATTTAATCATCAGAAAACAGACTTACAGGGATCACTTGCTTTGACTGAGTCTTTTATGTGAGAGTTGGGGTTCAAAACCAAGGTCATGGGCAATCTCAAGGTCAGAGCTCTCAGAGTTGCAGCATGGTGGCTTTTGCATGGTAGACGTACAGGAAAGATGTTGAGTTGACTTTTCCTGTTAACAGCCTCTTACTGTGGGTACCGCCAAATTTGCCTGTTTTTTGTTTGCTCACAATTAATCAATAAAGTGTTTTCTGAACAGCATAGATATTTTGTTTGTTGCTTGATTGATTGTTTTCCCTGCAGAAACTCTTCTTGAAAATACCATGTGTCTGGTTCTTGCCAGTAATCTGTGAATGAGGTTCATGTTTAAGGTGGGAAAGAGAAATATTGATTCAAAAGTTTAGATCAATATTCTTAAAGAGTTTCATCCTAATAGGGAGAAATACCAAAAAACCAAACAAAATAAGACCTGTCCATTAATATGCAAAGAGTTTCACTCTGATAGGGAGATCTATGGAAGAAGCAAAAGGAATCTACCTGTTAGTATCGAACTTTGCAAGCAGAGAAGTTGGATGTCAAGGGGCAGATCCCTTGCCACGGGGACTGGATCTGGGTTCAGGGCTCACCACCTGGGGACCAAAGGTGAGCAGGCCCTGGGAGGGAGGAGGAGGCTGCCCCCCGGTTGCTCTCTGATTACTCCGTCCATGGGGCCAGTGAGTGTATAAAGGAAGGTAGAGGAGAACACAAAGGGAGGCAGAAGCTTCACCTCTTCTTGGAAAGAGAAGCACTGAAAGCTCACCCCCTCCTTACCTCGTACAAACAAGGAGGATGTCACCCATGGCCACGGTCACTAGGAGTGGTTTCAGACTTGAGAAAATGATAGGAGATCAGCCAAGAAAAATCAGGCAGCTCAGGAGATGACGAAGCCCAACGGTGCTACGAGGCTTTACAACGTTAAAGCTCTTTGCCAAGCTTCTCATTGGACTCCCACAATGACTCTGTGAGAAGGTACTGAGACCTCGTTTTTGTAGATGAGGAAACCAGGGCTGAGGAAGAGTGGGTGACTTGCCACGGAGCACGCGCGCAAGTCCCCTGCGGCTAAGTGCAGTGTTACGGTTCTCATGTTCCGGCCGTCACCGTACCAGTCCCGGCAGGCTGCTGCGATAGAACACCCCCGAAGCCCAGTCCTGCCACCTAATGAGTTTGTCTGATTTACGTGTCAGTTGAAGGTGAGGTGGCAGTGGTGGGGGCAGGGAGCTCTTTTTCCTGTGCAAACGTAGGGACCAGGCTCCTTCTGTCTTAGGACACCACCAGCTTTGAGGGCGTCCTCCTCGCCTGCCAGCAAACAGAGAGAGAGTGCCATGAGAGGACATGCTCGTCTTTGACTGTCGCGGCCTGGAAGGGACACCTGTCACTTCTGCCCCACTGTCAGGGGTCAGTCACAGGCTCCACCTGGATGCCAGAGAGCTGGGAAGTGTCCAGCTCTGTGGAGGGAGGGACAGAGAACGGGAATGTTGGGGATCTCTAGCAGTTTTTGCCGCATGAGCCAAACCCCCTCTGGGGCTACTCTGGTCCAGCTTGGGCCACTGAGGCCCATGGGTGCTGGCCTTCTGGGTGCCCCATTGTCACAGGCCTGGTGCGAAGGTTTGAAGCTCTTCTACTGCCAAGGTTAGAAACTTCAGGACTCCTGGCAGGACAGAGTAATGGAGAAGGGCAAAGCCCCGGCCTGGACTGCCTTGGCCAGACCGTCTTTGCTGACCTCCAGCATGCGAGTGACTCACCCTCTGTGCCTCAATATCCTTTATTTTATTTCAAAATGTTATGGGGGTACAAATGTTTAATTTACATATATTGCATTTGCACCGCCTGAGTTGGAGCTACAAGCGTGCCCCTCCCAGACAGTACACACCGCACCCTTAGGTGTGAATATACCCATCCCCTCCTCCCCGCCACCTGCCCGACCCCCGATGGATGTTACTTCCATATGTGCACACAAGTGATCAGTTAGTACCCATTGGATGGTGAGTGGTGCTTGTTTTTCCATTCTTGTGATACTTCCCTTAGTAGAATGGGCTCCAGCTCCATCCAGATTTAAACCTAAGGCATGAAACCAACATCCTTTCCTTGAAACTGCTTCCTGGGACTGTTGCAAGCTCTGAGTTATTGCAGGCGCAGCACTTTGGACAGTGCCAGGAGTGTGGCACTCTATCCGTGTGGCATCTGGACTGTCTCTGTGCTTGAACGTGGAGCCATATGGGCCTTTCTGCCTCAGCGCTGGCTCGGATGATCTCTGTGCCCAGAGGGAAGGGGAGACTTCGCCTGTGAACCGAACTCTGCCGTGGCGTCATGCTGTCCCGCTGTGAGTGGTGTCACTGACACCCTGGCTGGGGTGTTTCTGTTTGGTGTTGGGACAGAGCTGAGCTGCAGACATGGGCCCACAGGTCCTTCTAGATATTCTCAGCGTCACACCTGACTCTAACGTCAGCCAAGCTGCTTCTCCCAAAGACGGGGTTCTCTCCAGAATCGGTCAGTTCCATCTACTGGGGAAAGAGGCCCTGCAGGATCCTCCGAGAGACACACACATGGGGAACTCGAAGCCCTTTCTGCCTCCCCCGCACTGGGGCAGAGAGCGAGCGAGCTGATTTCCAGGTCCATGGGGAGCCCACGGCCCAGACAGCCTTCTCCCTGTTTCCACACTCAGAGTTCAAAGCACACCCTTCCTGGCACACTAAGACCAGCGGGTCCCCCTCGGACCCCCGAGCCTGGGCGTGGGCTTCTGTGGCTGTGCGGCTTCAGCTGCTGGGACTCTGGCACCAGCCCCACCTCCCGCTCTCCTGGCACCACGAGAGAATGGAAAAGCTGGTGTGTTTACAGGACATGGGGCCAGAAGAGCATTAAAAAATAAGAAGCAAATAAAATGTCATAAACAAATTTCCTTTCCAGTAAGGAACGTTCCTTGCCCTGTCCTCCAGCATGAACCATTTTTTTCTCATGTGTTTGGATAAACTTTCATCCTGTGCAATTACCCTTCCCAGGGAGGGGCCGCCTGTTTCCACGCGCTATTTATTTTGATTTTGATCATTCCTCTCTTTTGCGCATCCTACACCTAATAGTAAAGAAAATACGTTTCCCATCAGGGCACAGGGAGTAGCTCCTTCCTCCCCGCCCCTGTGTCTTCTCCCCCCACTCACCTTCTGTCTTCCCGAGGGGGCCAGGTTGCTGTCTGGAAGCTGCTCCCCTCCAGGAGAGCGGGGGCACTGGCTGAGTGAGAACGAGGGAGGGAAGGAGGTGAAGTGGAGGAGAGAGATGGTTTCCAGCAAAAGCTGGAGCAGGGGTTAGGGGCGGGGGACGGTCTCTCTGCAAGGGCTCTCCAGTTGACTCCCCCTCATGAGTTTTTGTGTGAGCAGAAAGCCACTGATCTCACGTTTCCTGACCCCAGCAGGTAGCTTATTGTAAAACAGTTCATCCAGAGGGGAAAAAAGAATACCTTGTTTCAGCAATTTAATTTTTTCTTTTTTTTTGCTCTAAACCAGACTTGAGCAGAGGGGATTGGAAGGGAACTGTCTTTTTCCTAGTTCATAAATATATGTGGCTGGGGAAAAAACAAAACCAAAAAAACCACCTTCGAACAAGTGTTATTTTTGTTTATACATTGGGTCATCAAGGGCCCCTATTTGCATATTGTAAACTGTCCCTCCAATCGATCTATCTATCCATCAATGCCCCGCTACTCTGTCTTTCCCTGCTGTGTTGGGATGGGGGGGAGGCGCCCCCACACTGACAGGGATAAGCCTTGTTGATTCTCACGTTCTGTTTTAAGTTAATTCCACTTTCTAAATTCCCTGCCTCTGCCTGGTTGGATGAATCGATATTCTTGGAGGTCCCGAACTGGGGCAGGCTGTGGAGAGCGGGGCGGAGTTGACTCATTGACAGCTCCCAGAATCAGCTCCATTTCACTTGCGATCTCACTCGATGGAGGTCCCAGGAAGTGGCTTGGGGTGGAAGGTGGGGTCGGCTGCACTGTCCCGGCTTCCCCATGAGCGCCCCCGCCTGCCTCTGCCCTCCCACGTTGCCACCCCTACAGCCTTCTACAGATGGTCCAGAGCTGTCACTGTGTCACCTGACCTGGGCTTGGAACCTGAGTCAGGAGTTGGCCAGAGAGGCCAGTCCCTGTCCCCTTTGGGAGCCCTGTCCTCTGAGGGCTGAAGGGGGTGATGCTTATTCCAAAGGGTGTGAGAACCTCGTCCAGAAAACCTGGCTGCACCGGAATGATTCTCGACGTCCATGGTAATAAGTAAAACGCGCAGAACCACGTGTGTGCCGTGCCTGGATCCAAGAAGGTGCTGTTGGCTCTGCACCTGGTAGGGATGAGCTTTGGGTAGACTTTTCTAGCATCGAGGAGCAATGTCCAAGCATCCACCCCCAGTCTGGAGCTCAGGCCCCCTCAAGGGCAACAGGAAACTCTAACTTAATAAAAACTGTGACCCAGCAGTAAATTCAGTGACAGAGATTGTTGTCCTTGTTCTCAGACCTCAGTCTCAGGAATACCGGGGTTCTTGATTGAACCCCCCAAGCTCACTCAGCAGGTTAACAGTGAGCTTTGACTGCAGCGGGGCTTGGGGTCCCCGTCTGGAATAGGGTCCCCTGGTTGCCTCCGAGGGCAGATGCAGGGAGAGGAGGCCTGGGAGGGAGAGGGGAGGATCTAGCCCAGGCAAAGTGCTGGAGAAGCAAAATCCACTTGTGCTGCTTTGTGCCTTCGTCAGGGCTGGATGCTCCCCGGCAGCAATGCTTTGAGGAAGAGGCACGGGGAATGGACCGGCCTCCGTGTGGGATGCAGGGCTCTCCAGGGAGGGGAGGGCTTCATCCGGGCTGCGGCCCCCTGCTCAGTTCCGCTCTATTTAGAACACTTTTTTTGTGGAAAGCAGATTGCTAGGGAGGAAAGCGCCAGACTGGCTGGGGAAGCTTGGTTCGCCTGTGGCTTTCTGAATTGGGGCTTGGGGAGAGGTGGGGACAAAGAGCTTAGATGAGGATGGGCCAGACCAATAACCTTCTCCTCACCTTTCCCTATCTCTCTCTTGCATGGAACCCTCCCAACCCCTGCAGCCCAGCCCAGCCCAGCCCAGCATGGCAGCCCATCTTTGGGCAGAATTTAAGGGGGGTGGGAAGGTAGATGCATCTGAAACTATTTTTACTTGTTCAAGGTGAGACAGGCAATGAGGTTTTGAATTCTGTGAATCCATGCACTAAAAAGCCCCAGTGCCATGAACACCCCTCTGCCCGCCCCCCATAGCATGTGTTGTTGAGTGGGACTCAGGACACAGGAGGCCAAGCTGCCCAGGTGCGCCATGGCATATGATGGGATTATCTTCTGGAAGTGTGGGCAGCCGGGATTAAAGGTGATTCCTGAACATCACGGTGGTGTCTGTCAGCACAGACAGCAAATGAAGTGGCTGATGCTTTGCTTACGGGACTTGGATAACCTTCACCCTCCTCCGCCAAAGGGATTGCTTAGTTAAATATAGACTAGGACACTGCACACTTGGTAGGCCAAGAGAGTTGTGGGTGGCCAGAGGATTTCTGAAAAGAGTATCTGAAAACCTTTCCCTCTCTTTGTCTTGCAGGAGAAACTCGGTGTCTGAGAAGTGGCTCCCACCGGCCTACGTTGGGCTTACTTGGGAGCCCAGTGGGACAGAGCGAGGGCTTTGTTTTCCAAACTCCAGTTGGCATCCCAGATATCTCTTCTTCACAGAATTCCTCCTTCAAATGGACCACAGTCATTGACCCACCTGGCCAAGGCGACTTTGAAACCAGTGGCAACTGTTTCTGGAGAGCTC
This sequence comes from Avahi laniger, assembly GCA_963575035.1. Classification (NCBI taxonomy): domain Eukaryota; kingdom Metazoa; phylum Chordata; class Mammalia; order Primates; family Indriidae; genus Avahi; species Avahi laniger. Next base: position 52,331 of record CAUYSK010007925.1, read on the forward strand.
CGGAAGCAGCTGGAGAACTGTGTACCTGCCTTACTTTTATGGCTTTCCTAACAGAAAAGATCCTCGTAGGTTGGTCCGGGTGCCAGTAGATGGCTTCTTGCTGAGGTCTTGGTCACAAAGAGCCGTTGGTGACCTGCGAGTGCTCTAATGCATGGGATGTTCTGCTCTTTTCCAGCCAACCAACAGCCTGGCCCTTCCGAGCCCCTACATTGCCCACAGGTGACTTTCCAACTCTGCATTAGACTGTTCCTAGATGCCTTTCTGATACTGAGAGGAGAGAGAGAGGTGGCTTCTGAATTCCAGCTCCACCTCTTGCTGGCTCAGGTGACTTCGTATCTTTCTATCTCAGTGCCCCATTTAACCTGATGTTTGCAGTAGTACCGGCCTCATCAGGGTATCGGGGGCAGGGGGTTGTGTGTTAATATATGTAGCTCTGAGAGCACAGGGCCTGGGGTGCACGTCCACCCCATGTGTTAGCTATTGCCATTATCTCCCCGACAAACCCTCTTCTGACCTTCCCCAGGAGAGGTGTCATCGCCCCTACATTGGGGGAAGCATTTCCCACACACCGCATTTGTAGAATGGGTCCCCTGGAATTGCAAACAGTGAAGCAGTTAAGAGTAGAATTGTAGGGTGAGGCAGGTCTGGGTTTGACTCTGACTCCGCCGCTCTTGCCCTTGTGATCGACATCTGCTTCTTCCTTTATAAAGTAAAAATTCTGACAGCAACAATTCCTGCCCCCAAGTCCTGAGGCCGGGGGCTGTGACTCACTTCTCTCTGGCACCCTGTGCCTAGTCCAGGGGCTGGCACACAGTAGGTGCTGGAAGAGCATTTGTTGAACTGTCGAGTTGACTCAGTTCACTGTTCCTCCCTTCTTCAGTGGACACATTCTCAGTTGAATAAAACCACATCATTTTATGCGTCACTCGATGGGGATTCCTTGCAAGCCCATCTAGACTGTGACGTGCCTTGAAGGCCTTCTTGGCTGGCAACATCATTTAATGACCAATGGCCTTAGGAGATATCTACGGGTTTCAACCTCTGTCAGGTAAGAAGGATCTTATATTTATTTCTGATCATATTGAAGTGATTTAAGGAGGAGCGTCCAGAAGACCCCTCCCAGAAAATCTGAAATGCCAACTCTTTTGTGCAATGCTGCGCACCGGTTATTGCCCTCTGTGCGATGCCAAGAAGACACACAGGACTTGGTCTTGCGAACCTGAGCCGAGTACTGGCCTTGCCCATGTGGTAGGCAGAGGGTGTCCATGTCCCACTCCCCAGGATGTGTGAACACGTTATCTTACATGGCAAAAGGAGCTCTGCAGATGTGATCAAGGAAGGTTCTTGAGATAATCCTGAGTTGGGCCCAGTGCAATTTCAACAGTCCTTACAAGAGAGGCAGAAGAGTCGGAGTCACAGAGAGGTTCGCAGATGCTGCACCACTGGCTTTGAAGATGGGGAAGGGACCACGAGCCAAACAATGTGGCATCCTCTAGAGGCTGGAAAAGGCAAGCAAACAGATTGTCTTCTAGGGCTCATGTAGGGAGTGGAGCCCTACTGATGCCTTGATTTTGACTCAGTGAGACCCGCTGTGGACTTCTAACCTCCGTAATTGTAAGATAATAGGTTTGTCTTGTTTTAAGCCACCGCGTTTGTGGTCATTTGTTATAGCAGCAAGAGGAAACTCATACAGACCTGACAGCTGTGCTGCTGTAGTCTCTCTCTTTGCCTCTCTGGGCTTCTGTCCTTCAGTGACATGAAGAGAGAAGATGAGGGACAACGGCAAACTGTGCTTTCTAGCTGGTCCTCGTACAATTAGGCAGATAGTCAGGGCTGCGCTTTATGTAATGCCCATAGGCATCAGGCCAGACACGGGCTAGTGGGGCCGAAATCCACCCCAGGGGGCATCGTACCAGCCTTGTGCCCTCATGCAGGGCTGCAGCTGCCAGCCAGGCAGACGTGGTATTTCCTGCTCTCTCTCCACTCTCCCTGCAGGGAGGCCCCTTTGCTCACCAGTCCTGTGCCCATGGGGCTGGGGCTGCCCTAAAGAGCCGTACGTGCTGGAGGTGGGCGTGGCAGCTCTGGCACATTCATTCACTGTTTTTCTCCCTGACTGCCAGCAGCGCAGAGTGGCCAGAGGACCTGGACAGGGAAAACTAGCTATGGTAAGAAGTGCTGCAGAGGGACAAATTTCAGGTCTGCAGCAGGGAAACTGAGTTAGCCCCACAATTTTGCTTGGGCCTGGGCTGGCCCTGAGTAAGATCCTTTTAAGCCATTTCTCGTTGAAAAGAGCTGCATCTCTTACCTTAAACCGGTGATTCTCAACCAGAAGTGATTTTACCTCCCTACCTACACTCTAGGAGACATTTGCAGTGTCTGGAGACATTTTTCGTTGTCACAGCTAGGGGAGAGGGTACGATTGGCATCCAGCAGGCAGAGGGTAGGGATGCTGCTGAAAACCCCTACAATGCACAGGCAAGCCCCCACAGTGAAGTATAGATCCAGCCCCGATGTCACAGTGCGGAGGTTGAGAAATTGTGCTTCCAGCCTCTGGGGCAGCGTTGAGCCAGGTCCTAACCCGAGTCCCTCACCTTCTCCCCGTCCCTTTATTTACCAAAGGGGGGGACGGGATCTGTTTTTCCAAGTGCATTTCCCCCTGTATCTTATCAAGAACCACCAAGTTCAGCACACCCTTGATTAGTCACTTCCATTAACAGTGTTTATTTTGGGGTTTGTGTTTATTTTTGAAACGTGGTCTCCTTTTCCCTCCTCACTTCCTATGCACTAAGGGGGCAGGGCCAGCTTTCCAGCACAATCCGTCCACACTTTCCTTGGCCATCCGTAAGCCCCTGGACCAGCCTGGGAGGACACCTCTCCCCACTTCCTTCCTCCATAGGAGGCCGTGGCTACTCAAAGTTGTCTTTAAGTGGCAATTGCCATCTTCTCCCTTATGCTTGAAAATTCTTTTTAATAGTGACTCCGTTGACCAACGGACTCGTGACAAAGCAGCAACTTTATTCCTAGCTGTCCACGTTCCATGAAACCAAATAACTTCAGTGGTTTTCTCCACTGAGTCAGAGGCAAGGAGGTTGTTGACTTGTGGGTCGCTCCTTCGCTCCTGTTTCTCCCGCTGCACTCGTTGCAGGCGAGTGTCTGGGCTATATTTAAATTAAGTGTTTCTGACTCATCAAAAACCAAGCCCTGTTCTCGCTCACCCACCCAAATGGTTCTTCGCTCTCCCTCCCTGGGTAGAGGGATTTAAAGACTTAAGGCTGAGTAACAGGGAGTCGCAGGGAATCTCTGCACACGTTTCGAAGGTCTTAGTCTTTGATTGGACCCCACCCACCGGCCCTGCCTCCTCTTTCCTGAGTTCCAGTGGCCACAGCCTCTCCTCTGCAGCCTGGCATGTCTCACTGTGCCAGCCCTGCCCAGAAGCTGGGCCCAGGGATGCTCTGCTGGGGCAGGCCAGTGGCTAGAAGGCCCAGAGCACCCCCTCCCCCACCCGCCTTCCTGGGACATTTATTTGAATACCATGGGGAGTGGGTTACTTTAGGGTATTTATTTGTTTAAACATGGGTGGCTCCTAAAAGGAGGGTATCTGGTTTCAAGGTTAGAGGACCAGGGCAAACAGAGAGTGGGTGGTCTAGAAAACAGTGAACAAGGAAGAAGTTAAAGAACCCATGTGCCTTTTCGTGTTCGTAGGTGGAAAACTGACTTGGGACCCTATTGCCATCCCAGCTATCTCTGTCTGTGAGATGGTGCGACTTGGGGCTTGGGCGTGTGCATGCTCTGAGACACGCCTTTCCTAGATTGTTGAAAAAGAGCATTTAAAAATGGTTGGGCGATTCTTTGGGGGCAATAACTCCTATTAATTTATCCCCAGGCTTTGGCAACTATCCAAGTACCTTGGGGAGGAGCCGGAGAACACAGGCTGAGTTGGTTCTAACTGCAGCCCTGCCTCTAGGATTCTGGAAGATTCCTAAAAAGCTGGGTGCACTAGTGGAATAGTAAGCCTCCTTTCCCAAAAGGTCCTGAATTGTTGATCAGAACAGATGGTCCTGCCTGGTGGCCTAGGGCCAGACTCCTTTCTAGGTTAAACTAGCCAGAAAAATCTCTCATTACTTTTGACTTCACATCAACCCTGACCGACAGGGCTGGGAGTTTTGTATTAGGCAGGTAACTGTCAAAAGAACACCCAATATGGAAGGAACACCAGAGGTGTGGGTGAAACCGCTGCTGTCTGTTCGATGGTGTGCCCAAACCCAGAAGCGGTGGCAATACAGCACCTCGTCCCTCAGACCACTCGAAAGGTTATTGACTAGAGAATTGGAAACTGCTGAGGAAGACCCACCACTGGTCTCCACAGATGGAATGCTGCAAGACTGTGGACTCTTTTGCCTGCAGATATTTTTTGGAGGGAGAACACTAGGGAACATTTTGGACACGTGGCCCAACATACTTAATGACATCGTTAAATAAATACCATAGAGATACAATACAGACAGTGGTGTGTGACCATTCTCTAACGTCTTACCAAGGGAGAAAGAAGATGAGATTAATGAGCAACATGGAAGAAGGTCAAACACCAGAAATCATCTAATACTAAAAATTATAGCACTGAGAGGCTGTAGCACCACTTTTTTAAGAATCAGAGGGAAAAGAATGCTTTGTTAACAAGTCCTAAATACTGTCCCCTTGGGACAGAGAAATTGTTGCTAGATTAATAACTCCTGAATGCCCAAGGTAGGATGCTGGGTTCGCAGCCCAGGCATCGATTAGAGACCTTGTTAATAGTTAATGTGCATACTGAAGTGTTTAGGGATGGCGTGTCCTGATGTCTGCAATTTACGTTGACACGCATTGAAAAAACGAGTTGGATTGATGGACGGATAAGTGGAGGATAAATGCATAGATGCGTGGTGAAACCAGTGCGGCAAAATCGTGACAATCACAGAATCTGGGCGGTAAGTGTGTGGGTAAGACATTCCTACAGGTCTGAAATTTTTCAAAGAAAATGTTGAGGGAAAGTACCAATGCCTGGGCCACCCATGATGATTTTGATTCAGTGAATTGGTGATAAAGTCTACAAAATTTTCAAGCTCTGCCGGTGATTCTGACTGTCAGCCAAGTGTGGGCCCCTGGGGAATAGCTGTGTTCCTCACGCTTGAACACGCGGGCTTAGGCTGAGCAGGGCTGGGTTGGGGCCTGACATCTGCCCGTCTGCCTCGCTGCCAGGTGATGCCGGCGCTGGACCACAGCTGGAGGGGTATGGAACTCGAGGACTGTCCTTTCCACCTATGGAGCCTAGCAGCTTCCAGCTTGGGCTTCACCTTGGAATCATCTGGGGAGCTTTGAAATATGTGGGTGCCCAGAGGTGTCTCCGGCTCCTGGAGCTTCTGGTTTAATTGGTCTGGGCTGCAGCCTGGGCAGCGAGATTTAAAAGCTTCTCAGATGATGCTAACGTGCAACCACTGATTTAGCAGCACAAAGGGAATGCGTGAACTATTACATGGTAGGAAATGACTTTTTGCACAGAAGACACTGCCCGGCCCTCATCACCCAGGTGTGCAGGGGGCTTTTCCAGTAACAATGGTTCTTCTAATAGCAATGAAAGGCTCACAGTTACCTCCCTGGACTCTACTTAATTCTCCTCATAATGAGAATGATTTACAGCCAGCATTTATTGAGTGTCAGGCACTTTACATCCATTAGATCATGTAATCATCACAGTAACCTGGTGAGGCAGGCATTATTATCCTGTTTTACAGATGAGGAAATTGAGCCTGATTGAGTTAAGTGACTTGCCCAAGATGACAGCACTAATAAGTCTCGGCCAGAGATTGGAACTAGGTTTGCCTGATTTCAAAGCCCATATGTTTGAACCTTTGTATTATTCTGTTGTCTTCATGATCTGTGCCAGGGGTTGGGAAAATACAGCTCATAAGCCAAATCTGGACAGCTGTCTGTTTTTATAAATAAAAATTCCCTGGAACACAGCTATGGCCATTCATTTATGTATCGTCTGTGCCTACTTTCATGCTACGGACAACAGAGCTCGTACAGCCCACAGTGCCTAAGATATTTACTGTTAATATCTGGCCCTTTGCAGAAGCAGCTTGCTGACCTTGGATGGATCGTTGAGGCAGCTTGCACAGAGCAAGGGCGCAATCCTTGGCCAAGCTCAGAGCAAAAGGAATATCCCATGGGGGATGAACTTGAACTGATGGTCACTGTAGCTCCAGTTTCTGCCTGGACATTTTAATTCATTCTCGTGGCCTGCGTTTCACTCTGAGGGTTACTTATTTCCTCTGTACATATTTTATTTTGATGCCAAAATTTCGGATCTGTTTTCTTAAGAGCAGGAGGTCTCGACCCCAAGCACCGGGTCATCACACAGCTCTCTGCAGAGTGGGGTGAGGGAGGCCAGCTGCTGGTCACCTTCTGCTCCAACACTGTGGGAGGCCTTCATGGAAGAGCTCCAGCCCTGCTGCTCCTGGGCGGTGTGGATGGCAAGAGGCTTCCTTCCCGTCCCATCAGCCATCCAGGGTGAAGCCCTCACAAGAGGTCAGGAGGGGAGAGAGGGGGAAGGAAATGCCAATCAATCCATCAGAGCCCCGCCCTCCTGCGGCTTCCAGGCCAAGAGCTGAGTCCGAACATCCCTCACCCACCAACCCCCAGGGGTGGAGGGAAGGGCAAGCTGGGGAAATGCATTTGGAAATGATTCTAGATTTCCTGTTTGGTTTCTGCCCAGGGGGCTTTGGGATATGCGAACTTGTGTTATGTGTGCACACGTGCACATTTCACTCTTCCTTGTCCCTCAGGGTTATTCCGCACCCCCTCCCCCCTACTTCGCTATGTTTCCTTCTCTGGGGCTTGTTTGTGTTTGTTGTTGTTGTTGTGAATTGGTGTGGCAAAGTAGTGAGGCAGGTTCCCAGCCCCCTTTGGGAAAATGCGTGGAAGAGGAGCGGTGAGCGGTGGGGAGAGGCTGGGGTGCTTGCTTGGATTCCGGAATTTGGCTTGTGTCTCGGGGACGTGCATAATGGAAGAGTTGTAAAGAACCTGTTTCGGTAAGCAAGCATTGATTTAGTGCTTACTGTCTGCGTGGGCTACAAAGGCACAAAAGAAAGCACAGTCTTGCCTTCTAGGAGGTGAGAGAGAAGGAAGAAAGGACTTCGAGTAGTTTGGTAAGTGCGATGGCAGAACTAGGCTCCTGTAGAGATGGGGGGGTGTGGGTGACCAGGAATCCTTTGGGTCAGTGTCTCTTCCAAGCAGGACCAAGCCTTAGTTATCCAAGATGTCGAAGGCCTCTCTCACCAAATAACAGTCCAAAAAAATGATAAAACCAGCCATCACTGCCAAGCGCCTTGCACACTGCCCTGTGTCTACAGGCTCATGTCACTTGGCAGGTCTGGACTACCCCGGACAGCATTGTTTGTTCCCTCCATACAAGTCTTAGCCTCGAGGGGGCTGGCCTGCTGGAATTCGGGGTCTGGGATCTTGTTAGCGTTAGTTAGAGGGAAGCTGGAATTCCAGGGTGGAGGAGCCTGCGCTCCTGGAGCGCCAGGCGATCTGGCCTCTTCACATGAGATAAGGACCTTGATCCTTCCAATGGGGGAGAAGAGAGAGCTCTCCCTTTTCAGCACCTTCCAATATCCTTGCCCCTCGCTGTGCCTGGCCCCACTGTCACCTCACCACGAGGAGACAGGATGTGTTTCCAGCTGGGCCCTTTCTCTTCCCGATTTAGACTGGGAGTGAGTGAAGTTCATTAAACCCATGATGGTTGTAGCCACATGGCTCAGGTTGCACCTGAAAGCATCAGGTGGTGGGGGGGCGGGGAGGGAAGGACAGGACAGATTCAGGGTCCTCACTGTCCCCCCTTTGCTCAGCTGGTGGCTTGCACCTACTGATCAGGGAGCCCCAGCCTGGGGTTGGGTTGTGGTAGAACTGGGGGTAGCATACTACCCAAGGCTGCAACTTGGTCTGTTCTGCGTGATTCATTCCATTGCTTCTAAAAATCCCTTGCAAGTCCAATCACCTCTGGCTTTTCAAGCTGAAGTGGAGGTTATGGGGGGACAGAGAGGGTGTTGTGATCCCTTTGTCATCTCCCTTCCTTTCCCTCCTATCTCATTTCACCCATTTTTCCAAGAACGAAGTGGTTAAAATAAAATCTTCAGCAAGACAATGTGATGTTGGTGTTTTTGATTGTGTGTGAGTTCTCTACCTGAAGCTTTTTCAGCGCTGGTGAAACCGGGGCAGTCTGAACCCTCTGAACTGAGGGGAAGGCAGGAAAATAAACAGACTGCTCCTGTGATGAAAAGCAAACGCCAAGTCGGCGCTCCCATCCAGCACGAGCGCACCATGGAGCCTTTTGAAACCCCCCAGGCCCAACAGCACTTCCCCAAACAAATGGCTATGGGGTCTCCTGCCGCTGCACGATGGAGCCGCCGCACAGGTGTGCCGGGCTCGCAGCAGAGCTGGGCGCAAAACAGTCTTCTGAAAGTGCTGGGTTTCCCCCAGAAATGAGAGGATCTCAGAAATGCATTTCCCGTTGCTTTCCAATCCATCAGCTTAGTTTCTCTGAATTTTCCATCTGGGCAGAGTCCCCAACCTCGTGTAGAGGATGCTGCATTTGATCATTTTGCTAGGTGAAGATTGTTTTCGAAGTGTGAGTAGTTACCTCCCAACTTAGCTCTTTGGAAAATTCATATATGTGTATGTATGTGTGTCCATACTTTTGCATATATATAATGATGTATCAAGAATTTTACAAAAGAATAAAGCCTCCTACATAAAGTAGCTGCCCGCCCCCCATACATGCACACTCTGTGCTTGGTAGGGTGGCCAACTTGTCCCTGTTTGCCCAGGACTGTCCAACTTTAAAATGGAAAGTCCTGCATCCCAGAAGTCCTCTCAGACATAGACAAACTGGGATGGCTGGTTATCCTAGAGCCAGGCATTTTAAGTCCATAATCTGAACTCATCGCGGTGACACTGGAAATTAGATGATGTTTTTACAGATAAGGGAATGGAGATGTTGAGTGAGTTGCAGAAGGTCACACGGAGTCGGTGACTGAGACAAGTCTTGTACTTAGGCCAAACTCCAAGACCTCCAAGACTGTGTTTTCCATGAAGACACCTAAGACCTTGCAAATACAAATAGTGAAAGCTTCATTGAAGGCTCAGGATGACTGACAGGGGTACCTGGGCTGGAAATAATCACCTTTCAAAAGGGAGGGGAGGCCAGGAGTGGAATATTCCAGAGGGCACCTCCTGGCCGGGCCCAGGCAGCTCAGAGATCTCCAGCTCTGTGTTCTAAGGAGGGACAAAGATTTGTCCCCAGATTAACCTTCCAGGTGCAAGGCCAGCCTGGTGCACCTGAAACTCCTCCATTCGATCTAGAGTTTCTGAGCCTCCACTGTTGTTAGTCTCACGAAGGTGGCACCGTAGGAAGTGAGATGGGAGATGTGGGAACTTGCCAAGAACTTGCTCCGATGCTGCAGACTGGACTCCCCTTCCCCTCCCAGCCCGCCCTCCTCTTCTTCCCTAGAGGTTTCCAAACAGGTTCTCCTCGCCCGTCTGCCAGACCTGCTCGGGGCTGCTGAGACAAGCAGAAAGATGGAGAACTAATTACTGTTTTCTCTTCTGCAGGCCCTGTCGCTCTGCCAAACTGGGATTCCCACTCTGTAGAGACCCTAATCCTGCGCTGGTACCTGGAGGCGTCCCAGGCCAGATTCCATCGTGCTCATTATCATGGGCCCGCTTCCAGAACGTTCCCACTGCCTGTCGCTCAGCCCTTCCCGCACATACACACCTCTGCTTTCTGTTTCAGGTTGCTTCCAGGCCACCTAGCAACAGAGATGGTCGGGTTTCACTGGGGGGTCCTAATCGCCAGGTTGAGCACATAGGAATCCGGGCCAGGCCATTCCACCCACGAAGCCCAGAGAGCTGGGGCCCTCTTGGAGTTTTCCTACTTTAAAAAGAAAGGGATCGTAGAGGACTGGGGTGTGGACCCCCTGGAGGACAGAGGACCATTGGCCCTGTGCTCCGTGGGATAAGTGGTCGCTACAGAGAACAGGAAAGCCAGCAAGAGCAGCCTCAGGAGGGTTTTCCCGGCTGCCGCCCCATCCTGAGGGAAAAGCACAGCTCTCGCCCGTGCAGCTGGGCACGGGTTCCCCGCACCCTCTGTCCCAGCCCCACTCTTCCCTCATCCCGTTGTTCCCATTGAAATAATCACAGGGTAGGCCCGGCCTGGCTGTGTTGCCACGACAACCGCTCTAATTTCTTTTAATCCCAGTGTTCCTTCCTAAAGGGACCTCCCCCAGCCCTCACTCCCCCCTACAATGTGTTTTAATTGTAATAACTCCTGGGTTTTCAGGAGGTAATGACCATGTGTGGGGAGCCGGTGTTGGCCTGGCTCCATCCCCAAAGTTGCTCGCCCAGTGGCGCCAGGCAGCCCTCCGGCCCCCAGCAGGAGTCCTTGAGAAACCCAGGGCAGGCAGGCACGACAGGGGCTGCCAAGGGGGTCTCCACGCTAATGAACTCAAGCAGGGGGTAGGGGGCTGGGCCCTGCAGGGTTTATGTCCCGAGGACGTTTTATGACACGCCACCCCTCATTCCCATCTTCACGCCCTCCCCTGCCTGCAGGCTCACGTGGAAGAATATTCCCCCCTCTTCCCTGCCACAGGCCTGAGGCAGCCACTGCTTTGGGGACGTGACCTTCTTCTGCAGGTTCCCGTGTCAGTGGGGCAGATGCTGGCTCTCCACGTTAAAGGCAGGTGGGGCTTTGGATCCAAAGAAGTCTATATATTCCTGGTAGGACAATGTTTTACAAAGTCATTGCATTAGTAAAATAATTTTCTTAGGCTTCTTTTTAAAAGTAAAAGCAACTGCAGAAATCCAGAAGATACAAAAAAACTTCAAGAAGTAGAGAAACGGGCCATAATTCCCCAACCCAGAGGGTCACATGCAGTCTGCAAGTTGGAAGGGCTCTTCCAGGCTACGCTGGGACATTCTGAGATGTCATCCTCACCAGCCAGCAGGCCACACATTTTCACGTGTACTTGGGTCACCAGGGGTCTTGTGACGATGCAGATTCAGGGTTGGCAGGCCTGGGTGCAGCTCCCGATCTTGCATTTCTAACCAGCCCCCAGGCGATGCCCATGCGGCTAACCTCAGACCACAGTTTCAACAGCAAAAGTCTAAGGCAAAGATCTAAGCCCTGCCCGATAGAACTTTCCTGGAGACCGAAAGGTCCCCTATATGTGCCATTGCATATGTCATGTCACCACAAGCCTTGTGAGGCTACTGAGCTGTTGAAATGTGGCTTCTGCAACTGCAAGGGAATTTTAAATTGTATTTAATGTTCACTTATGCAAATTTAAATAGGCTGGTAGCTCCCATGTTGGACAGCACAGAAAGTTCCTTTGGTCAGTGCAAGTCAGACTTCGCTTGACCTCTCTCTGTGAAGAGTATGCAAACTTGGATGCCCACAGCCACCTGGGAATCAGTCCTGTGCCCTGAATCTGCTACCTGGATTCTCCCCTCGAGTGAACCCTGCTTAGTCTCTTACACATGGCGCTGCTGTCTGGCGGCCGTCCTGCTTAAAATGGACTGCTAAAAAGTGAGCATGAGATCCAACGGCCTGGCTTTGAAATAAAAACCTAAAATCTGACCAAAGCCTACAAAAGTCTGCACACACCCAGCCATTGTGGGAAACCAGTTACACTGAAACCAACACAGAATGTCCAGGGGCCACTATGGCCCATGAGGTGCTGTCTCCGGACTGCTCGTTCCCTCCTGGTAACATTAAGAGACAGTTTTTGGTCAATGCAACAATGTCACAGAAGCACTTGGTCCACATCCTCTCCTACCAAAGCCCTCCCGGGCAGTGCCTTCCCATTCGCACGCTGAAATATTAGATGTTCAGTTGGGAGTCCAACAGCAAAATATTTCTGAAATTGTGTGTGCCTCTTTTTTTTTCTTCTAATTTAATGTGCCAGACAAGCCTCCCTGTAATTAAAACCAGAAACAAGGACCAGACTTAGACAGAGATTTGAAGGCTGTAAAATTCTAGGACAGGTTTATGTAAAGCAATTAAAAAGGGAGTTAAAAATTGTTAAAAAATTAAACACTAATTACTTTTTTTTCTCCTCTCATTTCTGCTGAGCTGTTTTGGCCTCGGAGCTTGAAGAAAGATATAAAAAGGAGAAAGTTTTGCCTCGTTGCTGTAAATCATGTTCAGCAAATGCTTCTCTGCATTTTGCAGCCGAACCCATCTGCTGTCAATTAGCCTAAATCATGCCTTTTCAATTAAAGTGGCTTAGGGAAGTCTGGTAGCGAAACGGGGTGTGTGCATATATGTGTGTGTGTGTGTGTGTGTGTGTGCACGCGCGCGTGCATACGTGCAGGGAGGGGGCCAGCATGGTGTTGCAGGGAATGGGAGAAAGGTGAAGTCTGATTTCAGGCTGTGAGGTGGAAATATCTTTTAAAAGGTGTGATCCTATTTTAGTGTTTTCCATATAAAACGGGGTATTATTTGGCATGCTGTGGGGAGTCGTGAAGGGTGGGAACAAAGGAGGTGAGCCTTGAGAATTGCAAGTAAATTCATTCGTGCCAGCCCCAGCTCTACGGAGCAGAGCCTGCTGCCTGGACGGTGCCCGTGGGCGTTGGCTGGGGGCTGCTGGAGTGGGAGTACAGGGACCGCCGTGTTCTGAGCATCTAAGAAGGTGTAGGAAAAATGGCTGCAGCATGGGGGCCTTGGGGTACACAGACAGAGGCTTCCCTGGAGGAACAGGGGTTCATTATTGGAACCCACCGACCTACAGCAATTCTGCATTTGGATGGAGGCCAGTGAGGATAAAGGGAGGAGAAGGTGCTATCGTCTTTCAGAACAGAATGGACTTTCGACATCCCAGGATGGTCTGGGCTTGGGCTGGCACCAGATAGAAAGAGGGCCCAGTCTCTAGGGACCTTTCCAGGGTATCTGAGTCTGATTTCAATCTTCCTTTCAGAGTTCTCCAGGCCATGTGGGCTCCTGACTCCGGCCGGGTTCATCAGGTAGAGCTGCAACTAAGAAAGGGGTGAAGTCCAGGGTGGGGATTTGGGGCCTCCTCTCCCTTGAAGAAGAAAAGCATGTTTGCCTGGACTCCACTGAGTGGAGGAATTTGTATTCTCTGCCCTGTTGGCAGTGGGCGGGGCAGGAGGTGAGGTGGGTGGTCTGCAAGAGGAGTGTTTATTTTCAATCTCTCAGCCCAGCTCCCTCTGCAGGACTCCCCTGACGGGTGAGCAACCTGCTCCTTGCTTGGGGTTTAGAGAAGGCATTTGGTGAAGGGAAGTCTGGTGATGTCAATATTAATGACGGTAATAATACTAATAGCAAAAATGTATGGAACACTTGCGATGTGCAAGCACTGACCTCGCCGTTTTGCAGAGAATCCCTCATTCAGACTCTTGCCCAAGGTCACACAAGTCCTGAGTGCAGAGGCGGGATTTGAGCTGGGCTGAACATTCTGGAAGCCTGCAGTCCGCTGCCTCTTGGAATGCGGGGGCTTCGAGAGACGTCGGTGTTGTCTGCTGCTGTGACTAAGCTCCTGAACTGGGGCTCAGAGGAGGGTGCCAGCGAGAAGAGGCCACCTCAGAGTGACTTGTGGATGGTCTTGGGTGTGACTGCTGGAGTCCCAACCTTTTGAGTTGTGCACACCTGGATGTGCACTCCAGCTGTGCCACTTGCGGAACCACCCCCAAGTCACTTGGTGTCTTGGCCCATCTGCAAAACGAGGCTGAGCCTGACCTCCCTGGAAGAGTGCCGCGTTCCAAGTGCAGAGTTTGCCCAGCGTGGAGAAGACACTCCATAAACGCCGGGCTCCTCGCCTTCCTTCCTGGTGGCCTGATTCCATGAAGCTTGACCTGGTTTCTCTCTGGCTCTCGGCCTGTGATTTCCTGCAGGATACAGTTACGGGTCTCTTTCCAAGTGATTCACCCTCAACAAGACCCGGGTGGGACGCCATCCGCCGAGCAAGCCAACACCATGACGGGCTGGGCCGGGATGCCCTGTCCAGGGGCCCTAACCTTCTCCCCCACGGGAAAGGCCACCTTCAGCCCCTGAGGGGCCCTTCCCTTTGTGGCGGCTGGAAGGAAAGACTGAGGTCAACTCAGCCCCTGTTCTCAGCCCTCACAGCTCCTTCAGGCTGCCTGGTGCCCCACCGGCTAGCCTAGAGGAAGGAAGGGCCACCTGGCCCTGCTCCAGAGGAGCCCTGCAGGCCCAGCCTTGCAGGCTGTCCTCACTCTGAGCCCCTTTAATCCCACGGCTGAGTGCAGTGAGCCGTGACCAGGGCTTCCCGGAGCCTCCCTGAGCCGGGCACCAGTGTCCCCAGCCACCTCTGAGGCTGGCGGAGAGGTTGCTGCCTGGCTCCATGGAGCTGGCAGGACATGGGAGATGGAACCTGGCCCCCTGGGAGGTCCTCCGCGGGGAAGAGCATCTGGTGAGGACTGGCTGGATGGGCCCGGGAGCCCACCCTGGGTGCTGCTGACTTCCTGGGCTCACCCACGTGCCCATGGCTGAGCCTCAGCCTAGCTCTCAGCTCTCCCTCCTTGGCACTGTCCTCCCGCAGTCTCTGCCCTTGGGACAGCTGGAAAATCTTTTCTATCCCAGGGAGGTGGGGTGAGGTGGCGGAAAAGGTACTTTTTTTCAGGCGAGGTTATGCCTAAGGAGAATGGGGATGTTGGGGTCTGACGAACCAGCCTCTGGTCTCAGTGCTGTCATTTGGGCTGGTGACCTTAGGCTGGTGACTTAGCCTCTCGAGGCCTCAGTTTCCTTATCCGTAAGCTGAGAACTGAGAACAATTCGCACTTTTCGGCATGATTCAGATGCTCTGAAAAAATGAATGCGAAGCCCCTAGTACGGCGCCGGGTGCGTGTCCTACGTCCTGCAGCCCTGCTCCCTCCTCCTCAGTAATTCCGTGCTTTGCACCCACCCACCTGCAGGTGATTGTCCCCGACCCTCCTCCCTCAGACCCCATTCTGGGGGACCCCTTTGGAGCCGAGCGACTGAGCCGTGCCTGCCTGGCCTTCCCTTGGGAGAAGCCCGGCCTGGGTCTGCACTTAGTCACAGGGTCGGGTTCAAAGTCACGCTCGTTGCTGCTGTCCCTGTGCTCCTGGAGGCGGGCTGGGGCTGGGAGGTGGCCCTCGTCCCCATGTGCAGACACATTCCCTGGGCACAGCTGAGCCTCGATGTGACTGGAGGGAAGCTCAGCCCGGCGTCTGGAATAACACCACCAGCCTTGAGGTTTGCACTGTGTCTCATCCTCTGGGAAGGCCGCCAAGCCGAATCGGCATCTCGCTCTCCGCGGGCCTGGAGAGCTGCCCTTTGGTGGCTTATCTACTGGTCCCCATGCCCCTGCCTCCCAAAGGCCACGAGGTCCTGAGAAGCCCATGTCTGTGGTTCACACTTCCAGCCACCCTTCTTCCTTTGGTGAGGGGGGCTCTCATAAGAATTTTCCCTGCTCCCCCAGGCTCGTGGTTCCAGGGAAACCTGCCACCACCCTGGGAGAAAGTGACTGACTTGGGGTGAGGTCTCTGGAGGCCCTTGTGGTGCTCCTGAGAGACCACACCCACTGGCATGAACTGGGGAAAGAGTTTCTGTGCATGGGGCTGGCCCCAACTGACCCAGCGGAGCCCCAGTTGGAAACAGACCGTGAACCAGGTTTTAAGACTCCACTACCCCATCACCTCCTCCCGCATCGCCTCCTTTCTAACTTGTGGCGAGAACAGGGCTTAGTCTGGCTAGAAAGCCCCTCTGCCCACCTGCGAGCTCAGGAGGGCTGTGGTGGGAGTGGGCGGGCTGGATTAGTTAAATGCGTGGAACTGCTGGCTGGGTTTATATGAGTTAAACAGTTTTGTTTCTGGGTTTACAGTTTACCCTGTGCTTCCCTCAATTGTGAACTGGTTTGAACAGGAATTTTTTTCTTAAACATCTGGCCCACCAGCCCATGAGCTTCTTGAAGGCACAGACTCAGTATCCCAGGTGCCTAATACAGGCTTGGGCTGGGGACGGGGAGCAACAAATGCCTGTCGAATAGACACATGGGTGAGGTCAAGGTGAGAGGTCACCTCAGTGACGCAATAGGGTTTTAGAGATGAGCCAGGTCCCCTAAATGCCATCAAGATGCCCACCATCTAGCAGGCAGAGTCCTGTGTTTGCTGCGTGGGTCTCAGGTGTCTTGGAGACTTACCTGTGTTGGAAAGTGTCAGGTGGGCGGAGCATGCAGCAGTCTGGCCCTAAGACAGCTGTGGGCTGCCCCTCCGTGAGAAGCCCCAAACTGATGTAGGGCCAGAAGCCACGTGGCAGCACGAGTGCCCAGGTTAATGTGTGCAGAGAACGGGGCCCCGCCCGGGGCTGGGAGGGCAGGGGTGGCTGTGGGTGGGAGGGGCGGATGGGCGGGGTGACCACACCTTCCAGCACAGCTAGCTGTGAGTCAGGCTCCTGGTCTACTTTAAAGGGCAAAAATGAGAAGCATAGTTCAAGTTACCAGGTCTTAGACGCACAAACACTGTGTTGGAGTCAAGAGCTTGGGTAATTCGGGGCACTGTGCCAGCAGGCCTGGGTCTCTGGGTTTTTGTATCCTGCAGCGGAGGATGTGAGCTGGTGACTCTCTTGGGAGGCTCCGTCCATGGCGTGTGAAAGCCAGCGCCATCGGTGTAGTGAAAAGAGGACGACCCGGTGGGTCTGGAGGCCTGGGACTGGTGGAGGCTTTACCCTGCTTCCCTTAACTTTTCTGAACCTCGCCTTGACTGCAGTTGAGGTTTTCTGCCTCACGTAGCTTCCAGAGTTGCCTAACTCTGGCAGCTACGGTTAAGTCAGATAGTATCTATTCGAAAGTGGCTTCCTCAAAAATACTCCAGAAACGTCAGTGCTCTTGGTGTTTGTTTCAAGAGGTGCTCAGCAAGGCTCACGCGGGCTCAGCCCCGAGACGCACCCCCCCACCTCCCTTTAGCTGGGTTCTCTGGAACTTTCTCTAAATCGAGAAGTTGGTTTTGCTTGTCTGTTTGGATGTCTGATGGAGAGAAAAGGCCTCATGGGAGGTGGAGAGTGTCCCTGCTGCCAGGCCAATGCCCAGGACTGCTGGGCTGGATTCTGCCTCCGGGAAGCCAGGGCTCTGGTGATCAGCGACACTGTGTGTGACTTCCCTGCAGATGGCGGGTGGGCGTGAAGTCGGGCAAACTCTCTGTGCCACCAGCCCTGCCAGCTCCTCCTGGAATGAGCCTGGTTCGTTCCTCCAAGGGCAGTTTGGACCCTTTGCGCTGGGCCGAGTTACCGTTGCAACTGACAAAGAGTGCGTCCCCATTTGTCCCACCCAAGCCCCGATCGATCGTCACGAAATACAGAATGAACTAACAGCACTCTCTCTCCAGGGCCCTTGGACTTACCCCAAATCCCTAATTTTAGAGTATTGTCAGCTATTGATAAAGAAATATTGTCTTATACATTCAACTTGAGTGTACACGATAAGCAGAGATACAGAAGATGTTGATGGGTAAATTCATGGAAAAATTATGGAGAGCAACAGGCCTATGTTTCATGGCGGGAATGAAGAAATGTGAACTCGGACAGAAAATGTAGTGTAGCAGGAAGCTAATAGGCGAGGCTCTACACTCCATGGACGTTTTCAGAAATTATAGTGGTAGCCCCTAAGCCTTCTTGTTTTTGGAGGCCTCACCCTTCATCCCATCAAAAACATTAAAATGTACCCATACCCTGCATTGAATATAATTTATTAGGGGAGAAGAGTGAGGAGGTCTTTATAATTTGTTGTAACTTTGAGATTTAAGAAAATAGATGTACCGTCAGCCCTCCCTGTGCTCCTTACCTGCGGATGTGGCTCACCTTGGACCCAGATGCAGACCTCACACAGGGAGGGCCAACGGCATACATGATTTAAATTTTATTATATTCACTGACAACTATTTGAGAATTGAGTTAAATTACCATGGGCTCGTTAAATATTTAATTAAATATTTGGTAAAAACAGGCTTTGTATAATAGTTCTTTATTTTCTGGAGCCACTACTTTTTTTTTTTTAAGGTTTCAAAAAAACCTTAAAAAGCGTAGAGGCTTTAGTCACTGCCTACATCATCTTACAAGTGTTGCTGGAGTCAGAGGCTGGAGTCTGATAGCTGGTTTTGTCCAGGTTAAGTGTTCACTATGTGACTACTTTAAGCCTCACTTTCCCCATCTATAAATGGGGCTAATTCGCTCTCACTGGTTGTTGCAAAGATTAACTGAGATAATAGTCCAGCGTCTGATTCCTACCTATAAAATTATCTGATTAAACATGTTAGCATTAAAAAAAAAAAAAACTTAACAAAAGACACATGAGTCTAGAGTTTGAAAAAAAATTACTTGAATTTGGATGATTTTCTCCTATTCTTCAGTGAGATCCTACAAGCTAAGATTTTTAAAAAAAAAAATTCTTGTAATTACCAGGGATTTAATTCATTAAGAATTCAGAATAATTTCACTGTGTCTTAGATTCACCTTCATATTTTCTGTGATAAAAGGGTTCATCCAGGAAATTAATGATGTAAACAATATTTAACAGAGGGGAAGGTTTTTGGTTGACTGGAGGATAGAAGCTTTTCAAGCCCTTAGAAAGGTCTATTTGGAAACAGTTAGCATGTTAATTAGGGCAGATTCTTATCACATCCCTTGGAACCGCTTCCTGGCCATGCTCTCGAAGCAGAGGCACTGTGTCCTTAGAAATCACGAGCTTTCCTCTCTCCCGCAGCTTTCTGTGGCGAAGGCTTTTGTTAATTCAGACCAGCCTTCCCCACTGAGCTTGACCTCTGGAGCCACGAGGAGGTGGGACTTGATGGGTGTCACGGACGTCCCCAGGGGGCCTTTCCCCAAGCACATGATGAACACGAACACGCACGTGATGTGAGTCATGCTTGAATGACTCCAGGTAGTTTGCCCAACACGAAATTTGGCAGTAATATTTCTTGTCTTTCTAATTGGAAGGGCAAAGAGGTGGATTGATGGATGGAAAGTCGCAAGCTGGAAAGTATGCGGGCATTTCAGAGGAGGTACTAACGGCCACATGGCGCCACTTCAGCGGGGTCAGTTTCTGCTTGGAGGCCATGGGCTGCGGTTGTCTCTTGGTACACTGCGTGCTCATCACATTCTGGATGGTGGAAGGCACTGGGAGTCCACGCACCTAAACTCCAGCGTGGGTTCTGTTAATAATAAGCTGTGTGACTTCAGATGTCACTATGACTGTGGATTAGTTAGGGTTTAGAGCATACTGAATTCAATAAGGATGATATATTGGGGGAAATGAGATACTTTCAAAGAGTAGGCACTAAATGAATGAGGTTTCGTTTGACTTCATTGTCTGGTTAACGGAGTAAATGTGAGCTGGTTAGTAATGGTCTTGTTCGGCAGATTCCCAGATGGTTAAATGACCAC
Organism: Avahi laniger; assembly: GCA_963575035.1. NCBI lineage: Eukaryota > Metazoa > Chordata > Mammalia > Primates > Indriidae > Avahi > Avahi laniger. The sequence goes on from CAUYSK010007925.1 coordinate 71,793, forward strand.
ACCCAAGATCTCAATCAAAGGCTCGTTGCAAATCACAGACGTGCTCTAGGTCGCCATCCTCCTCTAAATTTGTATCGGTGACTTGCCTGAAGATCAAGAAAGGCTAACGATGACGCTGGGCTAGGAGTGCAGCCTCTGGGATGGAGGGAAGCGCCAGGATTCCTGATAATCTCCATAGACCCAAACGCTCAGCCAAACCCAACAAGATGGAAGACGTTCAACTATTGCTGTTCAATTTCATGTGGTTTCAAATTCAGAAGCACAAGAACTAGATTAGAGAGCCCTCCGTTGGCAGCAGTTCACATGAAAGAGATCTGGAGGTTTTAGTTGACCACAAACATAATATGATCCAACAGTGTGACTCTTGCTAAAAATGCTAAAATACAATTTGTAGGCTGCCTTAATAGACATATGGTGTCCAGACCCCGAGAGGCGATGTTGCAAGGTCTTCTGGCGCGAGTGGGCCATGTCTAGAGGCATATGCTCGGTCCTGAGCATCGCGTCGGAGAGACTAGCGGGGCGTGCGATGGAGGAACAGTGAGGACATTGAAGCACATTCACTGGTTTGATGGAGAGCGGCTAGATGCTCACCGTGCCGCATTCTCCTCCTGGGCACGCTGGAAGTCCACCTTGGTTTGGGCCTCTGACTGGCTGCTGACCGATGGAACGTGGGCAGAGCTGAGCCACTCCACTCCAGTCCTGCCCTGTGCAATGTCGTCAAGATGCCTCATGCTTGTTCTCCTTCGTGGAGTCACCGCCGGAGAGTATGGCGGCGCAGCAAGAGCCATGGAACCGGGCACCCCAAATCCCTTCGAATCCCACCTGGAAGGCTCCCTACCCAATGCCCATTTGGACTGTGACAAGAATGAAAAAATAAACCTTTACTGAATGAAACCACTGAGATGAGAGGCGTGTTGTCACAGCCTCCAGCATTAATGACTGTCAAGCAGCTGTGGCAAAGAAAAGCAAAGGCAGATAGCATGGCTATGTACTACTAATACTAGTGTGTACGGCAGATTAGTCCACGGGGATGCTGCCTTGCTCCCACAGCTAGTGGGCACTTGAGAGAATGAAAAGGTGATTTTATCCTCCTGGAAATATTCCTGGGGAAATCGCTACTGTCTGGGCCATTATAACTCTCCTGCGCCCTGGTAGGTTTTGTTTTCAATGGTCTAAACAGCCCTCTGTCACTTGCTAGTGACGTGACCTTGAGCAAGTTACTTGATCACACTGTGCCTCAGTTTCTATATTCATAAAAAGGGCATAGTACTAGCACCTACTTCATGGAGTTGTTGTGATGATTAAATGAGTCCATCATACAATACACAATAGTGCCAACGGGTGTTCATTTCTATTTTTTTTTCTTCTTCTTAAGGGACTATCCTCAAGAAACTCACCACTCAGGTCTTTGTGTAGAAGGTGAGGCTGATCAAACCCACAACTGAGCAAGAGACAAGATTTGGGTTTTCCACAGATGAAGTCCAAGCCTGGCCTGCCTGTCAATGCCCTGAACAGGGCGGAGGTGTGTGTGACTGCAGGGATTCCTGCAGGGCAGGGTAGTGGGAGGGAGGAAGGGGCCAGATGTTCAAGTGCAGAGGTGCAGCCCCTGTGCACAGGAGAGGACCCAGCAGGAGAGACGGTGTCTGACGGCTGGGGTAGGGCCAACCCTGCACCCAAGTGTCATGGAACTGAAGGTGGACGCTTTCTGACTGTGGATGCTATGATCTGGAACATGGCACCCAGATTCTTCCGTGTTCCAGGGGCCACATGAACCCCAGGTTTGGAGGGAGCATCCATGAAGGATGCTATTGGAAGAGACTGGGGATTACCTGTCCTGAGGCAGATCAGTACACAGTTATAGGGAGACTGTGTTGCTAGGGAGCCCCGTGTACTTTGCGCCCCTGCCTCATAATGACTGTGTGCCCTTGGAAGAGCCACTTAACCTCTCTGGGTTTCACTTTTCCCATCTGTAAAATGGGAACAATATCTCTAAGAGGAGATGATGACAAGCAAGATTGTGGATGTGGAAGACTTTTGCAGACTCTTATTCAGTCACAACATGCAGGTATCTCTAGCTCTGTTTTGGTTAGGAAGGAACTTTCTAACTTCTGAAATATGGTCAGGCTGTTTCATGAGGCAAAGGGCACGTGGGAACCAGCAATGACCAATACGAGGCCAAGGATGCAGGAGACATGGTCTTGCAAGAGTGGAGATGGAACTAGACCTGTTCCCAGGGGAGTATTTTCAGGGCGAGAGCCCTTGAACGGGGTCCCAGCCCTGGATGGATGACGCCCGTGCAGCTCTGTGGCTCTCGGACTCGCCCAGCCTTCACCTGAAGGTGGGACTGTGACCTCCCCCCCAACCCCTGCAACCCAGCAGGGTGGGCGAGGGGCCGGGGAAGGGGAGAGCGCAGATGCTGAGCATCTCACTTAATAATTCAGGGCTGGCTACAGCCCAACGAGGTGTTTCACACTCTGCAAAGGCAGATAATGAAGCATTCTTCCAAAATGAGAGAATGCGCCATTTCTTTGCTCCCCCCACTTTCTTAATAAAATCATTAAACCGGGATTTCCAGAGGCCTGCCGTCCCACCCACCCTGGCTGTTTCTGTGGGGAGGGAGAGGGGCACTGGACTTCGGTGGGGGTGGGGAGGTGGGCTGGGTGGGGGGCTCGGCTGGTGACAGAGGGAGAGCAGGTCTATTGAGAGGGGTGTTGGGGTCTCAGAGGGCACAGGGGAGGGGGCCTGCTGATTTCTCACCACCCCAGATGACATATGACTTAGCACGTCCCCAGGTCTCCAGGGCTGCAGCCGGCGGTGTACTTTCGACATGTGTTTGGTATTATCGGTGTTTTTATAATAATAACTGTGGTCTTGAAAGGGACTAAAATTAATTAAAATGCAGCACTCTGCCACACTTTACATTATTATCACAGGAATGCCTGGCTGGAAAGGACCTCCTCTGGGGGTGGGTCATCCCGTCCATGCCCCTGTCTCTGGCAGGGTCTGTATCCTTGTTGGAGCTATCGGCCAGCCTTAGAAGATCACCAGTGAGGAAGAGTCTGCAGTCTTAGAGGTTAAAATTCTTTCTTTTAAGGAAGCTTTTCTTGGCATTTAAACTACAGTGAGCAGGAAGGCACAAACAGCCAGAGGTGTTTGCAGTTTGCAGAATGACACCGAGGAAGCCCCACAGGTTGTACTTACCGGACTCTGTGGACGGCCTCCCTTGGTTCAGAGGTGAACAATCTGCCTCTTGGTTTAGGGCAGGGCTTCTCAAACGCATCCCAGCACTGTTGACATTTGGAGTTGGAGCTGAATCATCCCTTGTGGTGGAGCCGGGCCGTGAGTTGTAGGATGTTTAGCAGCACCCCTGACCTTCAGCACGCCCACCCCCAAATTGCAAAAACCAAAAATGTCCTCAGACATTGCCAAATAGCCTCTGGGGGACAAAACTGCCCCACTGATTTAGGGAAAGACTCTCTGAAATCCTGTGCACCTCCTCCCCACTCCCCCACCCAAGGAAGCAGTTCTCCTTCAGGGTGTCATGACATGTGAGTGTGTCACCATCACCCGTGAGGAGGGGAACGAGTGACTGGCCATGATTAACACCCTGAGGTTTGCGAGTGATTCACTTTTGAAAACAAATCAGAGCAGGTACCAACCTAGCAACATCCCTTTCGCTCCCTTGCCTTCCGAGATACTTTTCCCAGTGGCCAGAGCTGCCCATCACTGCCAGCCTGTCTCATGTAGGTCACAGCCACTTCTGCTAAGAGGCCATGAGCAGTGTGGCGATGACAAATTGTAGCCATGTTTTATTGCTTCATCACAGTTGGCTTTGCACACAGGCCTGTCATCCTCAAACTTCAGTTGGAGGAAAGTGGGACTCCTAAGGCTCTATTGGTCCCGTTGGACGCATCTCCTTAACTTCCTGTCACTCAACACTGTGCTCCATCCTGTTGCCTCTTCCTCTGCCTCTAACACGCTTCTTCCTGCCCGCACTGCCTGGAGCCCTGTCACTGATGCTCTGAGTGTGGCTGGCTCTTCTTCACCATGTCTCAGTTTACATATCGCCTTCTGTGAGAGACTGGCTGCCCCTGACATCTAGCTAATGTGGCCCTCTCTTACCGAGTCAACCTCTATCCTATTGCCCGATTCTCTTTCTATAGCATGTGTCATTGCCTATAATCATGCTGGTGTGTGTGTCCCCCACGCACCAGTTGGGTTCCCCAGGAAACCACTGTGGAGATGGAGTTAGGGGGTTATTAGGGAATAACACCTTTGGGGAAAAAAGAGAGTTGAAGACAACCTGAACAGTCTCTGCCAGCCCGTGGGGAGCTTCGGAGCAGGGAATGCTCACTGGAGATGGCCCTTGTGGGTGGAAATGGCTTGGTCCTTATGCCACCACCTCGCTCAGTCATTGGCCAGGGCTGCCTCAAGGACAATGTGACCTCAGCCTGAAAGCTGAAGATGACCTCGAAGACACTAGTGGCTGGAGGCTGTCAGCGTGCGGTGGTCCTCTGAGCCAGGCGACGAGTCTCTTCTTGAAGGGGGATCTGGGTGGCACATCCCCATGCCTGCCCTTCTGGGCTAGAATGTGCATTTTTCCAGAGCAGGGACCTTATAGATCTTGTTTGTAGCGGATGCCATCCCCTACAACAGAGCCTGGTGCGTGGGAGGGGCTCAAAGGATATTGCAGAAAGACAAACACGGGTCTTTAGGAGGAAAAGGAAGAGAACCACTGCTCCGGGGTATCTCAAACTATTGTTCACCCTGAAATGATTCCAAGGTTTTGAAAGCTAAAAATACCATGACATGGTGGCATCCTGTAGCTTGCTTCTTGCAGTATTGGAAAATGTTGGCTGGGTGACATCTGTCGAGCCAGGTGGGGAGGAGGAATAGAAGCCCAGGAGATCCCAGAAGAAAAGGAAAACAGAACTATGAGGCAGGTCAAAGGCACGTACCGGGGGGCTGTGGGTGCCTGTCAAACTGGAATGGTTATCTGGTCTGGAAGAGCCCAGCATCTTGGGTGGCCAAACCTTAGATATGGTGTTTGCAGAGATCGGGGTGGGGGATATTGTCCCTTCCCTTTAGCCTGTCCTGCCCCAACATTTTCCTCTGCCGGAGGAACTGGGCTGGGCTGGGCTGGGCTTGTCACTGGGGCTGCTGTCCTATGATGGGGCAGGTTGAAGCCCAAGCTTCCAAGAGAACAGGCCTGGCTATGTGGAAGCTCGTATGTGTGCAGCATGCAGTGGTACAGAGGAGTCTTCTGGGTGGCAGAGACGCCCATGGACAAGTGCACAGCAGCCTTGGGGTAAGGAGAGAAGGGTGTAGACTCTATGCACAGTAAGGCAGAGAGGAATGGGGTGGTGGAGGTCTGTCTTGGGCCAGGGAGTGCCTGGGTCAGAGAGCAGGTGTGAACCTCAGTTCCAAACTCAGAAACACAAGCAATAGAACTTCATTTTCTCAGAACTCAGTTGCACCAGGAAATTTGAGGGTCCTACCCCTTTCATTGGTGTGACACCTAATGAAAGTGGGGGAGGCTAACAGAGTGCTTTGTGGTTAGGGGGCGGGATAGTGCGCTCCGTTCTGCCTGCATCATTTGTCCACACTGGCCTCTTCCAAGACCTCCCACAATTCATCATGGGGTCTTCAGCCATCACTTCACACCAGTCACTGCCGTGTTGTCTTTTGTTCCCAATCAAAGTCCCCCTGGCCACACGTGTCTGTCTACTTCTTCAGGGCACCCCTCCGTGCCCCTTACTTGGTTCCTAGAATATCACCTCACCCTCTGCGTCGTGTCTGGTTCCTCCCACCCCAACTCAGGGAATCTCTCTGAGCCTTTACCTAAGAGCTGCTGTGATCTACCTCATGGTATGTTCTCCCAAGTCTATTGTACTTGCTATGCATTTCGAAAGACTTCCTTGAAACTCGAAACCCAGAATGTATTATGCTATTTTTTTGATTTTTGCCGTGTTATCCACACTCTGATGCAGCCAATTCCAGAGGGCCTCACTGAAGTGCAAGGGAGTGTTGTGTGGGGGGAGGAGGTGGACGTTGGCTAGAATCTCCCAGCCCCTCTCCCTGCACACTTGCCTTGGGGGCCTTCCTGCCAGAGCCTGGTTCCTCCCTGGCCTCCTCTAAAGGCTCTTCTCCTTTTCCATACAGGTTGGGCTGAGCTGCTGGGAGAACTGAGCAACCGGCACCACCTTCCATCCCCGATGGCCACAGAAATGTAATCAGGCACTGATGGGGGTTGGGGGAGGTGAGTTTCTCCATCCCTTTCCATCAGCAAGTCCTTCCTTTGCAATGGGCAGACCCCTTGCGGGGAGTCAGGAGGGCGGGGGAGCAGACCCAGCTCTGGGAAGAGTGGAACAGCCCACAGAGCAGAAACATACCCAGGGACTGCCATTTTGGGATCTCAAAAGCCACAAAGCCCAGATTGGAGTCAGTTCACCTAAATCCACACTGAGGCGGTGTGCAGATGTGGGCAGGCCTCCAGGTGCCCCAAAGTCAGAGTGACCCAGGTTTAAATACTAGCCAGGCAGGTCAGTGGTTCTGGGAAACACATTTCCTTTCCCTTTGCCTCCGTTTCCACATGTTTAAATGGATGTAATACTTGTGAAGATAAAATACAATGATGTTCATAAAGCCCTTCGAGCACTGCTTGGCCTGTCCACACTCAATTACTGTTAATTCTCTTCCTTTCTCTTTGGTAGTCTACAGATGAGAGGGCAGCTCCCATCTCTGTGGTCCTGAGTGCTTGTTTAATGCTGAGAATTCACAGGGCATTCAAATGCCTTCCTGAAAACTAAAATCAAGTAAACTCAGAGGAATAATCCCTGAGACCCTCCTACCATCTCTTCCTTAGGTCTCATACATGGGCGGATGGGTAATCGGGTGTCTCATATTGGCTCGGACCCTAACGTGGTGTGACTCAATCTCTTGCAATGCCCTGCATTGCCGGGGACTTACTTCATACTGAGAGTCTCTCATTGGTAGGAAATGTTTCCTTATTCAGTGTCAATTTCTTCAGCTAATTGGCTCTGTTCCACGTCTCATTGTAGGGGTGCTTGCCTAATATTGACACTGTAGAAGAAAATCCCCAATAAAATTCTTGCCTTTAAGTGAGCTCACCAAATACTGTCACCAAAGTCTGCTCACTTTCTTTTGTTTTTTCTTTTATTATTATTGTTGTTGTTGTTATTTAAGATTATATAGATGACATGTGACAACATCCATCTATTTGGTTAGAAACAAATACAATAATACAGGCATATATAGGTTGACTAATGCAATATCTCCTGCCCACCTCCAGTCTCACTGCCAGGGTAGCCACTCGGGCAGCCTAGTGTGCTTTCTTCTGGTCCTTTTCCTAGATATTTGTAAATATCCATCCATCCATACATATATGTATGTACATACATACGAATGTAGAGCTTATAAATTGTAGATTTGGCTCATAGTATGCTATGGTCTGCATGTTTGTGTTCCCCCAAAATTCATATATTGAAACTCTAACCCCCAAGGTGATGGTATTAGGAGATGGGGCCTTTGGAAAGTGATTAGATCGCGAGGGTGGCGCCCTCGTGAATGGGATTCGTGCCCTTATAAAAGAGGCCTGGGGCAGCTCTTTCACCCCTTCTGCTACGTGAGGACACAGCAGGAAGTCAGCAGTCTGCAATCCAGAAGGGGGCCCTCACCAGAACCTGACCATGGTGGAACCCTGGTCTTGAACTTCCAATTTCCAGAACGGTGAGAAATACATTTCTGTCATGCATAAGCCACTCAACTGATGGTATTTTGTTATAGCAGCCCAAATGGACTAAGACATAGCATAAGCATAGTTCTGCCATTTCCCTATCAGTAGATATACATATCTTTTAAACTGCAGTATGATATTCCACAGCATGGATAGATGATAAGCTATTTAACCATTTTTCTATCGGTGGATGGGTAGATTTTTTGTAACTTTTCATTGTTACAAATAAGATTGCAATAAGTATTCTAATACACACTCTCTCACACACGTGTGAGCACACACACATGCACATACACACACAAGTGGGTATTTCTGTGGGATAGATACCTAAATGTAGAATTGCTGGGTTAAAGGATATTTATAATTTAAATCTGGGAAATCTACCAAGTTGACCTCCAAGAAGGCTGTGCCAATAGTTTCTGAGAGAACCTTTTCCCCACACTTGCTGACTCTGCATAGGACCAGCCATTTACATGTTGCCAATCAAATGGAAAAATTAAAAAAAACTTTAAAAATGTTTATTTCTGTGATCACTGTGATATTGAGCATCTTTTACTGTATTTTTGTTGTTGTTGTTGTTGTTGTTTGCCATTTGGATTTCTTCTGTAAATGTTCGCTTCCTTTTTCTATAGTTTTGTCTTTTTCCAGGTTGGGATCTTTGGCCCTGCTATTATCTTCAGATGTGGAGGCGAGTATACATAGTCCTTGGTCTGATTTTTGTAATTATATCCCAAATTCAAGATGTATGATTTTGTCAGAAACTTTCAGCAAAGAGCCAAAGAGAACCAAGTTTAAGAAATGAAGGAAGCAAATTCAAATCTCAAAACATCTGGAGCATTTATCCCTTATAACCACTTATTATAATTGTATATTATATTTGATAGGTTATAGACTACCTATCTATCTAATCTAGCTCTTGGATATATCTATATTTATCCTCCTACCAATCTACTTTTTGAATTTTCTCTGATATTCTCTGCCTTCTTCTTGGGACAGACCTGCCCCTGGAGACATTAAGGCGTAGGTCCTCAGGCCCCGGGGATAACAACCATTGATTAAGGCCGTGGAGCATCCCGTTCAACTTCTACATATACAGTTGATTCTGGAACAACATGGGAGTTAGGAGTGATGACCCCCTGTGCAGTTGAAAATCTGCATGTAACTTTTGATTCTCTCAATAGCCTGCTGTTGACTGGAAGACTTACCAATAACAAACATTCAACTAACACGTATTTTGTATGTTATATGTATTATAATATATACTGTACTCTTACAATAAACTAAGTTAGACAAAAGAAAATGGTATTAAGAAAATCATAAGGAAGAGAAAATATATTTACTCTTTATTAAGTGGAAGTAGATCATTATGAAGGTCTTCATCTTCATCATCTTCACATTGAATAGGATGGGGAGGAGGAGGGAGGGGAGGGGTGGGTCTTGCTGTCTCAGGGGTGGCAGAGGCAGAATTGGTGGAAGTTGAAGGGGAGAGAGGAGAGGTAGGCACAGTTGGTGTAACTGTCATTGAAAAATATCCACGTATCGGTGGACCTACGCAGTTCAAACCCATGCTGTTTAAGGGTCAACTGTATACTACACACACACACACACACACACACACACACACACACACACACACAATTGAGGCCCAGAGAGGAAAAATGATCTTCCCAAGGGACCAGCACCAGCTAATGGTGGAGCTAGAACTTGAACACAGGTCTTGGGAGTCCCAGGCCTGTGCCTTTTCCATGACATTGAGTTTATTTCCTGAATCTAATTCAGTCCAATTCCAGAGGCATGACTGGGCACCGACTCACACTACCAGCTCACAATTGGGGTAGGGAGGGGTGATTTAGAGAGAATATAATCCCTCCATCAAAAAACTGTCAACGTGGAACGTGCTTATGGGCTCTCCTGTGGGAGGATGGCAGAGCCTACGAAATGACCTTGGACCTTCTCATCAGGGAGGGTCTGTAAACTTTGCCATGCTATTGTACCCAAGTATTGGACCAAGCACTAATCTAGGTGTTGCTGTGAAGGTATTTTGTAGATGTGGTTAAGATCTACAAACCAGTTGACCTTGCGTAAAGAAGATTACCCTTGATAATGTGCGTGGGCTTCATCTAATCAGTTGAAGGACTTAAGAGTGAAAATTGAGATTTCCCAGAGAAGAAAAAATTCTGCCTCAAGAGTGTAGCATCAACTCCCATCTGAGTTTCCGCCTGCCAGCTTGCCCTACAGAGTTTGGACTCAAGATTGCAACATCAACTCCTGCCAGCCTACCCCAAGACTTCCCAGCCCCTATGATTGCTTGAACCAATTTCTTAAAATAAATCTCTCTCTTTCTCTCTCTACACACACACACAGCACATACACAATTGGTTCCGATTTCTGATTTTCTAGAGGACCCTGACTGATACAGAAACGTAGTGCCTCATCCTTGTTTCCATTTTAAGAACTGAGACCGTAAGACCCGGAGGCTGCCGAGATTGCAGAAGAGAATCTCACGAAGCCGTTCTGGCCGGGTCCTGCCTGCGGCTCCCAGAGATCCCTTTGTGCTCCTGTTCCTATGCTCAGCCACATTCGGCCTTGGGGGTCCTCCTCTGTGAGCAAGGGGGATCTTCTCTTCTGGTGTCAGTTAATGCCGTCCCCATGACGAGTCAGTTTCGTAGTTTTGTAATCCTCGTCATCGCCTCCGTGAGCCTGCCACCTCTGACTCCTTCTTTCTCAAGTCGTTAGCCCCAGGACATCTGCAGCTGTCTCGATTGGGTCAACTGCTGGCATTCCCCGCTGGTGACAACTCCTCGTCGCAGGTGCTCGAGGAAGGTAAGCCCAGCAGAGGCTGGATGCCAGGTGAGAAGAAATGCGGGAAGTCACTCACGATGGATCCTCGTGTCCCCCCTGAACCAATCGGAGCGGACACTGCTCCCTATCTCAGCAGCAAAACAAGGAGAAAAACAAGTAGTGCCTTGGGAGAGATTTGCCCCCTTTAAAACAATAAGTCATGAAAATAAAACCCCTTCTGTGTGTAGCTTTGGGGTGAGGAAGAGGTGGAAACCCTGCCAGAGCTGGCCTCCAAAGTTTCCTGTTTTCAGGCGAGTGGGGAGCAGAGTGCAAACATCCTTCTTCGTTTACGGTCTTTGTTCTTGCTCAGCCAGTGTGCTGTTCGGCAGGGTGGCCTTGCGGGCGCATGCTCCCGTCTGCGTTATCTGCTTCAGATCAAAAGAGAAAATGCATGAGAATGTGCTCGGAAGGGCCGCTAAGGCACACATGCCACTTACAATCATAATCACGGGTGCATGGGCTGGGGACTCTGGGATTGTGTTGGGATCTGTCCCCTTGGGTCTGACACTCATTGCATGTTCATGCCCAGGGCACCAAGGGCTCTGTGGGACCTCCTCCCCGGCAGGTCCCTTCGTGAACAGAGTTGCAGGAGGAGAGTTTCCATTTCTCCCCGAGAACGTGAAGACTAGAAGATTCATTCTTTCAGCATCTTAGAGCATCCACTTTGCAGATGCTAGTGGCGAAGTCACGTCTGTCTTCTTCTGTCTACGAGATCTAGAAAACCCATGACCACATGCCCAAGATGGTCCCAGTTGGATGGCAAATTCTAGGGTCTCGCTATCTACAGCCCTTCTGGGAAACTTTGAAAAAAATCAAGGACCTTTTCTGGGAGCTGGGATAGGGCTTGGCACTGAGAAGGACCCTTGGGAAGACATGTTGATTGGCTACTCGATTATCTTGGGAATTTGAGGCCTATGTAAAGTACAAGGCAGGGGTCTGGGAACGATTGTGTTTGGCTTCGTGTACAACCCTTGAGCGGTTGGATGTGCGGAAAGAGCAGGCGACCAGAGGTGGCATCGCTGTGGTGTCGTTACATCATGAAAAATTAGTCCCACCTTGTAAACCGAGGCAGCGACATGCACAGGATGCAAGTCAAGGTCTTCATGGAAGACACCGGGCTTCAGGAGAATGGTGGAGGTGAGTGAATGTGCGAGTGGGGAAGGAATCCACCTCCGAGCCTGGTATTTGTGGCCAGATGTTACCACCTGCCCAGTGGGCTGGATAGCTGGGAACACGTGTCATGTGTTTAGAATTTGGCACCTGGGAAAGCCCATTTGCATATGTTCTCACTTGAGGCTCGCGGCACTGGGAGGTAGGGAGGACAGGAATTATCATCCACATCTTTTTATTTTAGAGGATGAGGAAATTTTGCAAAGCTGCACAGCTAAAGGGCGGCAGAACCCAGAGTCCTGAGGAGGCCGACGTGGAGTCCAGAGTTCTCTCTACCTTGTTCTCACGGAGGCTGCTTTGCGAGCCAGCAAAAGCACTGTGCATTCTGATAGGGGCTTTGACACCTTCTGCCAGGTGAGTTTGTTCAGCGGACCGACGTTGGGGTTTTGTTGCAGCAGTTTGTGTGGACAGATCAGGGAAGCTCCGTGAGTTGGGAGATGGGGACACAGCTTCTGCCGCAGGACTGACATTCTAAGGGATCGTGCCAGCTAATTTCTGTTTCCAACCTGCAGGACGCCTGCCCAGCACACAACCGGTGCGGGACCCCAGCCCGGGCAGCAGGCGGCGGGAGCCGGCCCGGTGCTCACTACGTGATTGGGAGCATACGCAGGGAAGGCGATTGAACTGCGGGTGACCCCGCGGAGCAAGGAGGCTAATTAAAGCTTCTCTTCCCCACACTTCAGTCACAAGCCCCTCCTGCCCTTCCTCTTGATGGTGCGGCTGATAAGGAGGTATTGAATTTATGAAAAGCGATGAAGATGTTTGGATAAGCTGCGGTCCCAAGGCAAGCCTGCCGGACGAGTTAGGGCCTGACAGACGCGGCGGGGTGGCTGAAAGCCTCCTTAAGAGCAGGCAAGGCAAGGAGGAGAAGGAAGGGGAGGACCCAGTGCTAAACGTGACAGCCCGCAGGCCTCGCCTTGGGACTTCACGCCTTGGCAATTCAGGTGGAAACGGCCTTGCCGAGAGCTGGCTCCACCTGCTCTGTGCCACCTGGCAGCCCACGGCTCCCAGACCTGCTGCTCCAGTCCCGTGAGAGTGAAGTGAACAGGAGGACATGAGGCTGATGAGCAGGACAAGGGGACGCTAGGAGAGAGCACCTTCCTATCCAGAGGCAAAGAGGTTAGATGCCGATGGGAAGAATAGTGAAGATGACAATAGCCACGGTTTATCAAGTGCTCACCATGTGCCAGGCACTGTGCAAAGGGTGTTGTATGCAGTATCTCACTAACCTTTTGACATAAATGGTGTGGTTGTTCTCATGCCCATTGTATGGATTTGGAAAGTGAAGCTCAGAGAGGTTAGGTAACTTGCCCAAAGCCACACAGCCAGTAAGGGATAGATCTAGGAATCGAAACCAAGCAGTGAATTAGAAAAAAAAAAATAGACTCTGGAGCCTTTTAGGACAAAAGTTAACCTACGCCAAGCCAGTCCACCATGTCGCATGGCAAGGTGAGGATCCTGGTGTGTCTACAGGGATTGGAGGGTGAGATCTAACTTTGATCCCAGGCTGCCTGGATGCATCCCTTGGCCAGGTGGCTCCTCACCTGCCCCTCTGCACCGGTCCCTCTGTCCTTCTGCAAGCGGTACAGGGAGCAGGTGCTAGCTGCGGACTGGGAACTCTCCCACCCCAAACCCCCAATGCTGGCTGCAGAAGCACCGGCTTCCAAGGTCTTAGGAGTGAACGGCCCCAACATTTCCCCAACACCAAACACCCACACCCTGCTGACCCAGAAGAGCCCAGGGGTTCTGTGGCCACCTGGTCTCCTGGTCTGTTCCACGTGTGCTCTGCTCCAGGCTGCCTGTAGCTGTGCCCCTTTTAGGCACTGCCCACTGGCACTGAGCCTGTGTGTGATTCGTGGATAAATGATAGAGGCAGGTAGCTACCTCTGGTGTCCCTGAGGCTGGGGGCGGACCACAAGGAAGGCAGGCCGGCTGGCATGAATGTAGTGTCCTATGGGAGAGATGTGTCACCTACCTCTAAATTAAAAGGGAGACCCCCAACGCCAGCACACTTGAGAAGAAGGCGAGGGCAGAGGCAGGTGGCTGACCTTGGCGGAGTTTCCCAAACTCGAGTCTCCTGGGTTCTGACAGTCTCCTGTCTTCTGGAGGCCAGCCTCAAGGAGGCGAGGCCGGTAAGCCACACCTGCCGATGCCGGTCCTCCCCAAACAGAGTCATCTCCTTCCCCCTCCCACTTTGCCCATAGTGCAGACTCAAACCATTCAAATTAGCCAGTTTCATAGCATGCTCGTTACAGATGATTCCGAAGTCACAAGCACTAATTAATATATTATTTTCAACACCTGATTTTCCGTGCATTTCCCCATTCTCAGGAATGCCTTTTAACCAGGAAGGCAGAACTATGATCCACAAAATTAAGGCAGGGGACCATCTGGTCTGGTCTGGTCTCATCTGGTCTGATCCAGTCAGGGCTGGGAGGTGGTGAGAAGGAATAAAGGCAGGAGGGAGGGAATGTCTGTGCATTTTGATATAAAATACCCACCATGCTGGTTAAATGCAAGGCACGATGTATAAATCAGCTTGGGTCGTTTAAGTTAACAGTTCAGACTTGGTTTTAATATTGGTCATGGTGCCCACGACTCATTTCATTAGTGTCGGTTTAACAGTTGGTTACATGGGCCAGGGGTAATATTAATGATTACTTGTTAGTTAAGTGGACGTGGAGCTTTTACATAAAATGCCAGCGGCATGGAGACCTTTCCAATGGCTGTCCCCTGTTCAGGCTGTGATGCGCAGGCTGGGGCTGTGGGCCTGTGCGAGCTGGAGCTCCCAGGAGGACAGCTGACAAAGGGTGCCCTGAGCCACAGCAGGTCTGGCCGGGCCTCGCCTGGAGTTTGGCCCAGCAGGCCCTGGAAAGGTGAGCTGCCTCCCCTTTGGGGCCGAGTCATTGTCTGAGCAAGAGCTTTCTCTGCAGAACCAGAGACCAGCCTGGGAGGCAGCTCCCCAGAGCCCAGAAGAAATGGAGAGAGTGGCCCTGGGCCTCCCTCCTGGGGAAGAAGCTGCCTGCGAGGTCTGGGTTGGGTTTTTCTTGTGCCAAGAGGGGAATGCCCACCAGTGATTTATGCCGACATTTATAGAAAGCATACAGCTTTGCTCATTCATAAAATGGAAGAACAGAGCGTTTTCTGCCCTGGCTGGGCTCTGGGGCAGCTCTCAGGGTAGTGTGGCTGATTGTAATCGTTTCCGGACATGCCCTGATTTGCCCGCGGGGAGAAGGCCAAGGTTGCATGGGAACAGGCCACAGATGGAGCCCAGAGTGCAGGCCGCCTGCCCCGTGGGACACAGCCAAACTGGACTGTTAGCAAGGATCCCTCCCGGACGTGCTGCCCCTCTCCAGGCCTCTTCCCAGACACTCTTCCCTCTTCCAGAGCTTCCCGACTGCTAGGGAGGCTGCAGCTGGGATCAAGTGACATGAGGACCCGGGCCTGCCTCTTGGGAACTCAGGGGAGGGGGAAAGGGATTCTTCCTGGCCCTGTCTGGTCAGTAGGGCCGGGGGCTTCTGTGCAGCCCGACCTGACCGTGGCCAGCTGCCTGGCGGGGACCAAGTTCGGCCTTCCCCTCCCTGAGCAGCCCGTGTCCCGGTTGAGCTGATGGTCCACTCACCATGCCAGCGTCTTCTCCACGTTGGGCGGGCAGCCTTGCCTGCGGGGCCCGCGGGGGTGGGCAGTAGAGAAGCAGTTTTGTCAGAAGCCACCGACAGAGAGCGATTTTACATCAGCCCTGCTCTGACCCCCAGCTCTGATGTCAAGCGCTACGGCCTGGCCTTGGGGGGTGACGTGTGTGGCAGTCTTGGATCTGGGCTGTGTTAAGTGAGAATTCGATCTGAGCAAAATGCATGGTGGCATCTTTTCTGTTTTCTTCCCTTCTCTTTGGAGCCAAAGGCTGAGGAAGTTGGAAGTTTGGAGCAGGTGGTCCCTCCCAATCCCGTTTCTTGAGGAGTGGTTCCAGCAACACTTCACTGTGGGAATCCCAGAAAGACTGCGGGAACCCTGAGCAGGTTGAGGAGCACAGAAAAGGCAGAGAAGGAAAAGGGAGAAGGAAAGAAAGGGAGGGGAGGGGGAGGCTGACCAATGTCTGCGTCGGTCTGCTCAGGCTGGCGGCTTAAACAACAGAAGTTATTTCTCACAGTTCTGGAGGCTGGAAACCCGAGATCAAGGTGTCGGCAGGTTCGTTTTTGGCTGAGACCTTCTGCCATGGTGAGCAGCCGGCCACCTCTCCGTGCATGCACGCGTCCATGCCCTAATCTCTTCTTGTAAGGGCACCAGTTGTATGGGTGCTTAATCCAGTGCATAGCCAGAGGAAGCCTGGATGCGTGGAAACCACAGCTGTATTTGGAGAAAGAACCTTCGAAGAGGTAATTAAGGTAAAATGAGGTCATATGGGTGGGCTCTGATCTAATACAACTGTGACCAGTTATGGCCAAGGAGTTATGAGCAGAAAGATGTGTTGCTTCAGGGCTCAGCCCTGCTTTCCATCTTCCTTGGCGACCAGCAATCGTGCAGTGATGGCTACTCCACTGGCCGGGTCACGATGGCCACAGCGTGGAGCTGAGCCCCTGGCCAACTTGCAACGGACACGTAGCAAAAACAAGAAACAGGCCTTTGCTATTGTAAGCCACAGGGATGTGAGGATTGCTTATTACCTTAGCCAGCCTATCCTGCCCTGTCCTTACACGCCGTGCCTTTACAGACACTGTTCCCTCTGCTTAGAATGTTCCCCCTTTCGGCAAATTTTTATTCGTCTTCCAGAGCCTTGTTCAGGTATCACCCCCTTGCTAATATCCTTCACAGTAAGAAACATCCTTCCAGGCACTGATTCTATTCGGTTATTTGACATATTGAGTGTTTATACCGGGCACTATGCAAGGCACTGGGTTATATAGCCTCAGTGTAGCCAAAATCCCGGCCTTCCTGCAGCTTCCGTAGGGAAGACTGTGTGTGTTTACAGCCTCCGTCTCCCTCTCTTGATGGAAGTGCCGGGAGGGCATTCCTGAGGCCCGGCCATGCCCGTACTTTAGCACGGAGCAAGGAGTAGGGGGCCAGTGACCATTTGCTAAAATGCAGAGGGGCACCCTCCCTTTGAGCAGATGCAGCCCTTCTCCATAATACTCATGTGCACACTTCACACAGATTTCCGTGACCCTGGTTTTGTTTCCCTTCCTGGACTGCGGCCCTTCAGGAGTGAGGCTGGGCCTTCCCGTTCTGTGTGTGCCAGGGCTGCGGGTGCGGGAGGCCGGGATACGGGCTGGATGTGCAGCAGATGTCTGCAAAGTGACATCTGAGTGATTCTTGCTCACAGCTCATAGAAACGGGGGTGGGATTGTCATGAACTCATTCCAACGACGTGATTACTTATGCAGAAAGTGCGAAAGGTGATGTTGGGATTGAAGACTTTCTGTCTCAGGTGCTGCTACTGGGTCACGGGCTTGTCCTTGGCAATGAACAGTGACCTCGAGACAAAGTCCTAGGTCTGGCCCCAGAGCTACTGGTGACTCCGCTGGTCACTGGGCTCGTTCCTTGCCTTTTCTGGGCCTTGATGCCCACATCTGCGAAATGGGGAATCTTTACTTCTGTTTCCTCAAAAGCAGCACACGTGGGTCCGTGTGGGACAACCCTGGGAAGACCAGGCGGGGGAACCTGCTCCTTATGCATTGCTTAAGTGCAGGGAGGGAACAGTTCCGGCCTGGTCCGAGCCATTGGACGCACTGTCCCGTGGCCTGGTCTCCTGGGAACATTGCTGGCATTTGGGGGGAAGCTCGAGTGTGCTATTTTCCAAACAGTGCCGCTTCCCAGACCCAAGAGAAAAAGCTGGCAGAGGAGAGCCGTGCTCGCTCCCCCTCCTCTCTGTATCGTGGTGACACTTCAGTGGGCTCTCTAACGAGCCTGCACCCCTCCCCACAGCCATGGCTTGTTTGCTTCTCCTGGGAGCCTGGCACTGAGCCCTCGATGCGGTCATTGTCTTGGGGACAGACTCCCCTCCCCCCAGCGCCTTAAGTGGCTCACACCACTAGGTTGGGCAGCTTTGCCCCAAACCACACTCCCACCCTGGAGCACCTTACACCTCGAGAGCGTTTCCCCCGATCCCTGGAGCTGCACGAATACACTTAGCGGATTGTGTGTGAGCAGGATCATATGCGACTTTCCTGTTCTGACGTTCTTGGGCTGCATGAGGGGCCCGACCGGCAGACACTTCATTCACAACTTGTTGTTGGTTGGTATTTCTCTTCCAAGAGAGGCGGGGGTGTGGTTGCAAAATAAATCTTAGGTTTTTTTTCTTCTCCCCAAAGAAATCATTGTGTTGTAATGCAGGGAGAGCCGGGGCTGTTGACATTTTTATGGGGCTGCCTCTGGCGAAGGCTGTGGTGTCTGCTTGGGCCACGCAGAGGGTCCGCAGATCTCTTTCTCTCCCCACGGCCACCCCCCACCCCCTTTCTCTCACGGCAATACAACTGCAGCTCAATACTTGTCTAGAATTCTCAGTGGGGCTACCTAGGCTGGGAGGGGGCGGGGGCGGGGGAGATGACATCACATCCTCACTAACGGATTGGCTGCTTTCGGGCTTCAGGAATGATATCATCTCTGCTTCTGCCCCCCCCCCAACTTCCAGCCCTTTCCTGGCCGGGCAAGGCCCCCCTCCGCAGCACCCCACCCCAGGATGCCTGGTTGCCTTGGAGACCACAAGTTTTCCACCTCGTTGTCTGAAGGAATGGTAATTCATTATATGTGTGACGTCGGGGTGAAGGGTGTGGGGGCGGGGGGCAGACCCAGGCTGGACGGTTGGGAGGGAAGGTTGCGGACAGCAAAATAATGAACCAAAATATGTTTCACGCATGAGAAGCTGTCAGAGAGGGGAGTGAGGGAGAGGTCAAGGCAAGTGGTGTTTATGGCATGGAAAACTGGAGGTTCGGAAACAACAAGCAGTGGCCAAGATATTGTTGAAAATAACCACCCCCACCCCGAGCCAGCTCATTAGGGAGATTTCGGAGGGAGGCTCGCAGGAGGTGGGGGCTGCTGTGTTATCTTTGGAGCAAAGGCCATCCTCCCTCATCCCCCTCCGAGGTGGATCAACTCCGACAACTCTCTCCCCCGCAAGCATTTCTCAGGGAGCAAGCAGTTTCTTGAAAAAAAAAAAATGAACCAGATAAGGACCCACCCACCTCCAGAAACAAAGACCATGGGTGTCTCCAAGAATGAAGTACCACCTCCGTTTGCGTTCCAAGAGACCAAGGCAGGGGGCAAGAATTGCCCACTGAGGTTGTCTGCCGTGTATGCCTGCATCTGAGTGTGTTTCCGTGATCTGTCGATTAACTGTATACGCCGATCATACTCGTTAGGGAAATTCAGTCCTGATCTCCCTGGGACAGGTTAAAGACAGCCGCGTACAAATTCCCCTGGGTCCTCTCCTGCCTCCTCTTGTGTCTTCCTCCCTTTTGTCTCTCCCCAGAGGGACTGAATCCCTCCGCAGGTGTTGTTAATATGTCTATTTGTTGTACTCCTTGATGTTTGTTCGGTGTTTCTTTTCTTGTCTGGGGAATTCTCTAGATCCAGGAATTCAAGATTGAAGGTTTAGAATGTTGGCAGGGCATCGTGGTGCTCTGGGTCCCTGATGGGTCAGCTGCAAACCTCCACTTCCTGCCTTTTCCTGGCCTCTCTGGGCTGCCTCTGAAGCTGTTACAGGTACTTCTGAATCTATGGCTCTCTGCTTGAAAGGAAAATAAGGACATGATGAGAAGAGATGTTAAAGATGTACCAGCACCCACCTGAGTGTTGAACAATGTTCGGTAATAAGGGGTGAGTCCATAGATTCATTTTAGGAGCAGATTGTTCTAAGTGTGTTTGTGTGCAGAGATTGGCAAACGTTTCTCCGTCTGTCTGGAACATACCAACAACTTAATAAAAGCTGGCCATTGTCATTTTCTTGTTTATTCTAATGGATTTTTGTAGGCTAAAAATGCATTTTAAAGTATCTGCTAGAAGTGGATGAAAACACACACACACACATAAACACACATACACACACATACGTGGATATGTGGGTCCATGTGCGTGTGTATATATGTACAGATACAAACACATAACATGTGTGAGTCTGTGTGTACATGTGTGATTGCATTTCCTTATTTCTGTTTTTGAAGCTTTCAAATGTTTTGCAGTGAGTAGGTATTACAAATATAATCAGGAAAGAAGAAAGCCATTAAAAAAAATCTGTCATTGGGCAGGATGTTCCAAAGGGCAGATGAATGGTAACTTCCAAGATGAAGTAACCGGATGTCTGTCAACCCAGAGAAAACAAGGTATGTGTTTGTCCCCAGTGGGATGGTGACGTGAACGTCACTGGAGCCCTGTGGCTTCTCTTGGTTCTGCCTTGGCCTAATTTCTGGGCTTCAGAGGGAAGGCCAAATCTCTGAGTACTGGGAATGGAGGTGATCTTGGGCCAGTCTTCTAATCCAGCCTCCTCCCAGCCAAACTGAAAAGTGGATATTAATCCAAATTTCCATAAGTTGCCACCTCAGAATCCACATGTCCCAAAACCAAAGGCATAATTTTCCAAAACCATCTCCTACCACCCCCTACAGTTCCTGTGTCTGCCCCCAGAACCACTATTTTTATTCAAGCTAGAAAATTGGAGTTGTTGGTGACTGATCTCTGTATGCCAGTCTCCAAGAGGGTCATCAAGGACATTTCATTTTTCCTTTGAAATGTGTCACTGTATTCATCCTTCCTACCTTCCTACTGTCCTAATCCAAGTCATGTCCTTCAGATTCCAGCAGAAGTGACTTCTCCTCCATGGAGACTTCCTTGATCACTCCTGACTTGACTGATCTGTCCTGAATTCCAATGACCCACCCTGGATTGTGCAGCGTGGCATTGTTCGGGGGGTTAGACTTGGCTTCCTGCCTAGAACACACGACCCTAGAGATCAGGCCTCAGTAAGGACACAGAGTAGAAGCTCGATGCAACCTATTGGTTAAACAAGAGGAAACTACTTCTTCTCTTGACAAACCATGCTGGTATCTCACCCTCTTCTCTTTGTAAACATTCACTCGACCACCTGACCTGAATGAATGCCTACTGTTTAATTTATCTACCTTTTCTTTCTCTTTCTTATGGAGTCTAATTTCTCATGTGTTCTTGTCTGTAAAGATACTGATTAAACTCTATCTTTGGAGTTTAATTATTCTCCTAATAAGTACCTCCAAATTCTCTAATTGATTTGAAAGGCAGGATGGTCAAATGTTTCAGGGTGTAGACTCTGGAGTCAGACTACTTGGATGGGGGCATCCAATGTGGTAGCCACTAGGCACGTGCATCCACATAAATGTAAATACATTATAGTTAAATAAATGAAAAATCCAGTTCCTCAGTCATACCAGCCACTTTTCAAGGGCTCAGTAGCCACCTGTGGCCAGTGGCTACCATATTGGCAAGCACAGATATAGGACACGGGCATCACAGCAGAAAGTCTGCATGGGCACCACAGGCTAGATCCACAGCCCAGCTCTGCCACTCACTGTGTGTGTGACCTTACGTAGAGTACTGTATTTGGCTTTCCGGGCCAATTTCTTCATCATCCCTACCTCCTTGAGTTGTTTGAGCCTTAAGTGAGGTAATGCACATAAATCACTTGCAAGAGTGTCTAATAGAACATAGTCACCCCTCAGTCACAGTTAGCTGTGACAGTCTGCACCAGGCCTGGGTTCCAGCTATTAACTCGTCTCTGTGACCTGAGCATGGACCCGTATTGCATTTTCCTGCAATAGCATTCTCAGCACCTCCTGCTAACGCTCCTCTTTGATCTCCCTTAAAGGACAGCATTATCTTTCCAGAAAGTATTCTTGGAGCCCACCTTCCTACTCACTGGCATATAAATTACTTTACGAAACCATAAATATCCCTTAGAAGTAAGAAGTGCTCCGGGCGGGAGCTGGGAAGGGGCTGCGAGGTTGGCAGTGAACCCCTGCGGCCTCTTGGCCAGGCTCCTGGTCTTGGTCACCACCGGGCCGGGGAAGCTCTGTTTTCTCCCTAGCTGTGGGGCAGCAGCAAGTGGAGAAGCTGGAATGAAGTTTAATCAGCGAGAGCATTCTTCACCGGTGACCTAATGAGCCGGCATGACTAAATGACCCTCAGACGGAATGCTTGTGTGAACTGCAACAGAGAAGTTCCTCTAAACTTCCTGAAAAGGAAGATAATATATCTAAATAGCTTCCTGTCTCTCGGCTGCCAAGCGGCAGCCGCAGCAGTGAAATAGGTTCTGCAGCAGGGAAATATTTAACGTGTTGGGTGTGCTCGGCCCTCCCTGTTTGGAAGAGGGAGCCCAGCAGAGAAGGGGGTGGGCCTCCAGGCCCTCCCAGATGCTCCTGACGTTGGGAGAGCCATTCGGCGATTTGTTTCTGGGCTGGAGATTAGGAAGACATGCGGGAGGGGAGAGCGGGGTACCGAAGGTATTGAGGGGCATGGGACAGGGGAGGGGAAACGTTTCAGGCTCTTGCGGCTCATCTTCAAGTGGCGTCATCACGGCGGGAACAGTCTTTGCTTTGGTTCTTAGAAACCTCAGTTCGTGTTTTAGCAGGAAGGGGAAGAACAGATTGCTTCCTCCTGCCAGACTGCTTCCAAGACCTCGTGCGCTTCTCTTTGGAAGAACTTTTCTTTGCTGTTAAAAATATGTTTGGGGTCTTTGCTTGAAATGGAAACTGCTATTTAAGGTAGTCAAACCACAACAGGGAATCTGGAAAAGCCCCTCTTCCCGTTTGCTGTGGTGACTCGAGTGCGGGCGAGGCCATATTTTCTCAGAAGGTCATGTCATGTGTCCCCTAAGCCCGAGGTGTGTGCAGCGGGCGAGGGAGGTGGGGAGAGGAAGGAGGAAGCACAAGGTGTACCTGTGTGTGCTGCCCCTGCAGGTGGTGTCCCTGGGGACTGACTCCTACAGATTTAGCCAGCGGCCTGGCCTGCGGGCTCAGCTTTGAGGGGGACGTCTCAGGTGGGAGCTTGGGTCCCTCTCTCCACACCCCTCCCCAGCCATCCTTCCTCCCTGTCTCTGACCACAGGCTACACCAAGCCCCATTAGCAGCTGTTCTTGGGATATAGACCAGAGATTGACAAACTTTTTCTTAAAGGGCCAGAAAGTGAATATCTTAGGCTTTGTGGACCAAGAAGCAAAAGTGAGGATATCATGTAGATATTCATCTAACCATTTTTAAATAAAAAATACTTAAAAAAAAAAAACCTTCTTAGTTTGAGGGCCATACAAAAGCAGGGGGCGGGCTGGTTTGGGCCTGTGGGCCATCCGTGGGCTGTAGTTTGCTGACCCCCCGATGTAGGTTGCAGACTGATGAATAATTGCTGTTTCACGGATGAGAAGTGCTCATTGAGAAGTTACTAAGTGCTCGATGCTGTACCGGATGCTGGGGACACACAGGTGCAAAAGAAAACAAAACAGAGGCAAACACAGGCTGTGTCTTTTCTAATAGTTCACTGTCTAATGGAGGACAGATTTATAAAAAGATCACTAAAATACCAGATCATAGGTAAGCACAGGGCTACAGCTGTTCACAGAGTGGAGGCTGGAGAGGGGCATCCTGTCCTGTCTTGCATGTCGGGGATGTGTGTGTAGCGAGGGGAGACAGAGAGAGAGACAGCATGTGCCATAGGTGGCTATTTTCTTTCAATTTCAATAAATTAAAATCAAATCGGATTAAAAATTCAGTTGCTCAGGCGTACCAGGCACATTTCAATGTTCATTGGCTATGTGCAGCTAGTGGCTACTGTATTGGAGAGAGAGGGAGAGAGGGAGAGAAATAAAAGAGAGAACGGGTGACAAGATGACAAGATGGGGGGAGGAGAGGCTTTCTGGCTCAGGGGATTCCCAATTCTTCAGGACCTTTGAGGTTGAACAGAAATCCCTTCGGCCCAGGCAAAGGAACCAGCAGGGCCGGGTGCTCAGGGCCACGGCCATGGCGTAGGCAAAGGTAGGGACGTGGGAAGCAGCGTGGAATTCTGGCAGCAAAAACTGCAAGCCAGGGAAGGCAGGTGAGACTGCAGAGCTGGCAGCATCGCAGACACCTGTCAGCCTGCATGTGTCACTCTTGGATGGGTGGGGTTTCTGGGGGACTCAGAATTCATTAACTCCACCTCAAAGCCACCCCGAGGGGTCCTTTCGTGCCTGTCTCTAACATTACAGAAGAGGAAACTGAGGCTCCAGTTCAGTGACGCCTGGGACCACACGAAGAGAAGATGGGGCCACATGCAAATCGAGACCCGTGTCCTCCTTACGCTGTCCCATCCTCTGTCCCTCGCAGCCATCCCAGAGCCACCAAGACTCTACTGCCGTGCTCTCAGCCTGCAGGGGATTTGTCAGGGGCAGTGGCTCTCCAAGCCACGAGCCCTGTGTGGCTATTTCAATTTCGATTAATCAAAATTAAATGACATTGAACATTCAGCCTCTCAGTGGCACAAACCACACTCCAAGTGCGCAGTGGCCACGCGTAACTGGTGGCCGCCATCCTGGACAGCACAGACCCAGGATGTTCCCGTCAGCATGGGAGGTTCCACTGGTCAGCGCCAGGCTCGTGGGCACCACACTTGGGAGCAGCAATCTCTGTTTCTTGCCTGGCTTTGGGGAGCTATTAGACATGAAAAAAAAGAAAAGGAAAGAAAAAAGAAAAGAAAAGAAAGCTCAGCTCTTCTTTACAAACAGCCTGTCCCCCCGCAATGTGGGAATGTGTCATAACCCCTTAGTGCAGCGAGCAAGAGGGACGAAGAACAAAATGGGGTCGAGGTGGGGACTTCGTGTTTTCCCCGCTATTACTAAGCAACCGCGTCCTAAAATCTCCAGAGCCAGTCACAGAACTTTGTTTACCAGGAAGAAAACACTTGAAAAGGAGAATATTTGGCGGAAATGCGCTTGGGATTAACAGATTTCCCCCCCACACGCTTTTTTTTCTTTTAATGCTGTTTTGTTTTTCTTCTGGGCTGTTCAAGGTACTGACCTAGCACTCGGCCCCCTTTGCCAAGAAACTCTTTCTCTGCCTAATTAGCCTGTGGTATTGTTCCTGGGTTCTGGAAAGGGAGGGGCGGGGGGAGGGGTGTGGGGGCAGAGCAGGGCAGGGCCAATGGGGAACCGCAATTAGCCGGAGGGAGGGGGGAGCTGGGCTGGTTATCAGATGCTGAGGTCTTGAAAAATCCCTCTGTAATTAATTTTCTCCTGCATTAATTAGAGAAATGTTGGAACCGGTGGGAGAGGGAGGGATTTGTTGGCCCTGGGTTGCTTTGCAGGGCGACTTCAGGGAAGGATGGTAATCTGTTGGAGAGTTGGTCTGAGGACGTGGCCAGGGTTTTCGGGATTCTCTTGCCTGTGGTTGGAGCACACAATTTAAACCAGGGGTTACAGGGAGGCACAGGTTTTAGTTTGACTTGAGCTGGCTAATGGCACACAACTCTTCAGAAACCCCGAGTGTCTGCGCGTGCATGTGTGTGCATGTGCACGCACGGGTCACTGCTCCTCAAACATTTGCCCATGGATTCTGAGTGCAGAAAGATTCAGAGCTCTCTCTCTGAAGAGCTCCCTCTCCCCTCTTGCCCTCAATCTTACAAATACAGTCATACTTCAGTGTAGACTGGAGCGTCACTTGCTTGCATCTCTTCCAATGATTCCATTTTAGCCTGAACACAAGATGTGGTCATTTTTCCTGTGCCTTCTCTCAATTACTAAGAACCTAAGATTACTCTCTTACAAGTGAGTTTCTAGCCCCATGGAAAAGAGAGTCATGAGAAGATTCTAATAAAAGTTTCTGGAATCTACCAGCCCACAGATTTCATATCCCAAGTCCCAATGTTGACAATGATGTTTGGAGGCAGAAAGTCAGCACATGTCTAGAATTTGACCCCAATTCCCTGGTCCTATTAGCCACTTTTATGGAAATTTGGATTGAGCTTAGTGTCTTCTATTACAGATTTGGTCCTGGATGGATTTTGTTAACTGGGACCAGTGGCTTACCGGTTCCGTGTTAACTGGCGGTCCACATCCGACAAGCAGTAATCTTGTGTCTTCAACCCTGTCTCCAAGGTCAACACCTTCAATTTACTAAGTTGATGGAGTTGAACCTCCCCAAATAGGGAGGTTCAGCCTAGGTAAGTCTGCTGCTATCTTCAAAATGATCAAATTAGTGAATCAGGGGTGTGGATTTAAGCTCTGGGCTCAAATGAAGGCACCCTCTCCACTGACAGTTAAATAAAATGAATAGATCTCCAATATAAAGAGGTCATATGGCATGGGAGGGCTTGTTAATGGAACAGATGTTGGTGGCCTGGGAGGAGGGGGTGGCCCCACTTCACCGGGGAGTTCTTTGGTTCCAGCTGTCTTCTGCTATGAGCTGGCCCAGGCACTGGAAGGCCAAATCAAAAACAGCAAAGCTGAGCCTCTGAATCCAGATTCACGCCTCCCAGCCATCCTACCTGCAATCACAGTTGCCCGACGAGCACGCTGCTCTCTTAAACCTTCCAGGCCGAGGGTCTCCCTGGTGGGGCAAAGGCTCCAAGGATTGCCTGCCTGGCACCATTCCCTGGCCAAGATCAACAAGTCTCCCAGCAGTGGGAAGAATCTTTGACCTGTTCTACTTGGGCCGTATGACTCAGTTTCCCTGAGGGAGGGATTAGAGGAGAAAAGAAAAGAAAAGAAAGAAAGAAAGAAATGAGAAAAGTGTGGGGTGTAGGTTCTTAGCAGGAAATGGGCTGGGAATTAGGGTGATAAGGACAAGACAGAATCTCCTGGAAGCTCTCAGTGCCCCTGGGAGGCTGTCAGGATCCTCTTCCTTCCCTGGGCCATCCCTAGTGCATTTTTCACAGCAGCTGTTTCAACTCTTCTCCTCCCTCCTCAGGCCTCCACGTCCACCCTCATCGTGCACAGACGATGACTTAACCTCCAGCTCTCCTGGGAGGGCTGAGCCTCGGGTCTACACTGACTCCAAGTGGCCTACGACTCTTGGTATGCCATGGGAAAGACCCAGGTTTAAATCTGCGCTCTGCCATTTTTATAGTTGTTTGTGGGTGATTTACTCAGGTGGCCTCTCTCGGGCTCAGTTCCCTCACGTGTGAAATGAGGTGGTTGTGAGAATTAACTTGATGTAGAGAACTTGCAAATAAAGAAACAGTAATAATAACTACTGATTGTTGGGAATAACAGCAATGTTACTGCCACCACCACCACCACCACCACCCACTCCCTCCGAGATTTTATTGGGACACAGCCCCCTGCAGTACCCCCTGGCCTGAGGCTGGCCTCTCCACTGGAGCAGAAACCATCTGCTCCTGTCTTATTCCACATGACCTCCTGCGGCATCCCCCTACCCGCTCTCTTCACCAGCGCCTTCTTGGTGTCCAGATATATTCAGGTCCCACTTAACTTCCCAAATGCTCCCCTTTCTTGATTATCCCTCAAACCACAGTCTCATCTCTTTCCTTCCTTTCACTAACAGATCTGTCCAAAGAGTCATCTGTGTTTGTGGACACCACTTCCTTACCTCCCACTCGCTCCCCAGCCCACGGCAATTTGCCTCTGCCCCACTGGTCTGGAGAAGTGGAACTTTCAAAGGTCGTTCTAATTGCCCTCTTCATCCTACTCAGTCTGGCTCTGTTGATCCAACCAGCCATCCCCTAACCTTCCTCTCCACAGGTATCCCAGGCTCATCTTTTCATTTGCAGGGGAACTTGTATCAGCTGTTAGTGTGCCCCAAGTGTCCTCTGTTCACCCTCTCCCTGGGTGGTCTCACACCCCCCTCTTCAGCCAGGCTCTCCCCAGGACGCTGCCCCATCCACACCTCCAGCCCTGGAGCGTCCTGTGCTGTAGACTCTCACTGTTTCTTGTTCTTCTGCACAAAAATGTCCTGCTCAGCCCTTCCAGCTAACATACCTGACACTAAGCAGTCAGTCCTCTTAGGAGCTTGCTTGTTTCTTTCTCTTTTTCTCACCTATCAATCAATAGGTCTTATTGACTCTACCTTCAAAGTGGTTCTAGGACCTCGCATGTTCTTTCCATTCCCCTCAGTTCTCTGCCCTCAGAGACCTTTATTTCCTACTGGGATAATCAACGTGGCTTTTGAATGGATATCTTTGGGTTCAGCCTCTTTTTGTCCCAGTTTTGGTTTCCCACTGGACAGCAGAGTGATCTCAAATTTGAGAGATCATGCAATTTATCATCTAGATGGAAATGCTTTTATGTGTGAGAGGCAGACTGTCCTGGGCAGACAGATGTGTGTCCATCCCGTTAAAATGACATTCTGATGATGTCATGTCCTGGTCTGAGAGCTCATGGCCCCTGTAATAACCTGTAATCTATGCAGTGTCTTCACCGGCATCTGACCTCCTTCACCCTGGACTCTCTCTGCACCTGACTGCCCAGCGACCCTGAACGCTTTGGCCCCTCCTGTCTCCAGCCTGTGCTCCTCTAGTTCCCTGCCCTGAAGCCCCTTTTGCATCTCCGTCCTTGACCTTCAAGGCTCAGCTCAGATGCCACAGCCTCCCCACAGCCTTCATTCATACCAGTTGTCGAAATGTATTTCTCCCTCTTCTCTGTTCCAACAACACGTTTCGCAGTGTGTCCAGCATTTCAAGGTATCTGTGGACACAAATGTTGTTCCCTGAAGACTCAGCACTTGGTGGGCAGGGCCGGGTAATATCCTTCCCTACATTTCTCAGAGCTGTCAGCATCGTTTCTTGCTTAAAGAAGTGAAGTGGGAATGAAACGTTCTGAGCACCTACACTGTGCCGGGCGATCGCATGTGGCCTCCTGTTCCAGCTTCCCAGTTCTGCGCAGAGGATATCATTACGCCTTCCACTCCCACTCTCTCCCTTTCTTCCCTTAAATAGAAGAAGGATAAGCCTGGAGAGATTAAGTCATTTGCGCAGCTGGGAAGTAACAGAGCTGCATTTCAAACCGAGGCCTGTCTTCTACAGAGAAAATGCCTAAAATGTGGGGTTGTGAGCAACTTCTAATCCTAGCATCTCTCCATCCGCCATGTTCCTCCGCATATTTGTTTATTGAATAAGATTTCATAAAAAGAAGGCATGGGACCATGTAATTCACAATGGGCCCTCAACACACCCTTCCTCCAGCAACACAATAACCACATATTTCCATGCAGGGGAAGTGAGAGTAGGCTACACATTAAGGCCAACCTTGAGCAGAAAAGCAAGTCCTAGACCAGCAGCCTAAAGGAGATTGTAGGTGGAGGTGACAGTTGGATGTAAATGTTTTCTGCCTTGGTTATGGTGTGAGAGAGATTTTGTCAGCAAAATAACCCAGCTTTCAATTTTTAAAACGTAAAATCTCCTTGTTCTCTCCTTTTTCCTCATCACCGTTTAACTACCGGGATGGTGGAGTCTCTGAGGAGAGTTGGCCCACCCCAGTCTCATGGGTGCAACAGATCAAACCAAGTCGGAGGAATCAAAACTGAGAGCCAGGGGAGGACTCTGGGGGGACTGCTGGGCTACTACTGGCTTCTTCGCCACATGGGCCATTTTCGTGGTTCTCAGTTTTTCATTTGATTGGGTTGTAGGCAAAAGCGGCAGGGCCATGGAGGCCCCGGGAAAGCCACTGTCATCCTGTAACTCCCTTACTCACCACCTGATATGCAGGCTTCTCTGAGATGTCATTTCTGCCTCCTGGACAAGTGCCAAATGTCTAAAATGGTTTAGACAAGGGGTCCCTACTGGAAACATACAAAAGAGGTGGGAGTGGGTAGAAAGACGACCTATACCTGCTGAGAAGCTGTATATATACCAAAGTGAGGTGCAGGACTCCAAAGAAGGGAAATTTCGAAGCTCGATATCACACGTAAGTGTATATGCCATGTGTTTCCGTAAGTGTATGACGTGCCCTTGCTGGGGGTTCTAATTGTCTCTACAAAACTCAGACCACCAACAAACATCTCATGGACTGCCTTGAACATTGCCTGGATTGCAGCACAGCTACAGTTCACCTTTGTCTCTGTCCTTCCCTTCTCCTGGAACACAGTGGCCAGAAGGAAGACAGAACGACAGAATCTGGAAGCCTCTACAGCATGCGGTTGGTAGAGTGGGGAGATCTCAAACTAGCCACCACCAACTGTGCTAGGTCTCTGCAGCCCCTTTCTGTCATGGCTGAGATGTCTGGCTTTCTCCTCCCCCACCCCACCATCTGCATCGAGGGTTGAAGTGGGTGGTGGCAGAACAAGCTACTTGGAAGGGGTGCCAACAGAAGGAGAGGGAAGACCTATGCAAAGAGGTAAGTAAACAAGGCCCCTGAGGAGCGCCCCTAGCTGACAGCTTCTGAATACGTTTCAGACTGATGGACTCACCAGGAAGATGAGGACAAGAACCTTACTTCACCCCACCCTTCTAGAAGTCCACCCAACTACTATTTATTTGAGACTATAGATTTTTTGGGCCGGGAGAGATTCAAATCATTAAGGCCAAATGTCAGCAAACTAAGGCCATGAGCTAAAACTGACTTGCTGCTTATTTTTATATATATAAAAAAAAAAGTTTTATTAGAACACAGCCATGCCCATTTGTTGACATGTTATCCATGGCTGTTTTTACCATACAAGAATTGAGTCAAGCAGTTGCGACAAAGACCGTATGATCTGCAAAGCCTAAAATGTTTACTATTCTGGCCCTTTCCAGAAAACCTCTGTAACCACGGGAAGTCCACTGTGCAGATTCTGCGCAATGTACTACTGGAGAATGGGGGCCATGCTGAACTACTTAGAAAAATACATAAGGCCATGTGAGCTCTTGAATGACTTTTTTTATTATTAAATTATAAAGTAAAAAATAAAAAGCCACACATAATTCTATCATTCTCTGATAAGAACTCTTAATATTTTGCTGCTTGCACTTAGCCTCTTCAATGCACATACAAAAATATATGTAATTACATAATTAAAATCCCACTGTATTTAGTTTTGTATCCTGTGTGTATGTTTTACATTTTATGGTGATCATTTTGAATGTCCTCAAATATTCTTTGTTAACATGACTTTAAATAACTTTTTAATATATGTCACAACACCATTCAACTTCTACGGAGTTTTTAGTTATTCCTAATTTAAAATCTTGTTTGCTGTAAGAAATGTCATTGAACAGAAATCTTTGGTTCTTTGATTATTTCCTTGAGATAGATTCCCAGAAATGGAATTACCGGGTTAAAGGGTAAGGACGATTTTCAGGGTCTTGATAACATATTGCCAAATTGCTTTCCAGAAAGATTGTACCAATTTATGTTCCCACCAGCAATGTACGAAATTGCCACCTTACCCTACTCTCAGCAGCATAGAGCACTATCATTTTAAAAAGTTACCAAATTGATAGGCAAAAATTGTATTTTGTTGTTTTGATTTGAATTTCTTTGATTACTGGTGAGGTTAAACTGTTTTTTTTTTTTTCATATGTTAAACACTTCTTCATATGTTTATGGCCAAAGGGAATCTTAATAATGGTCTTCAAGTGTGCAAAGGGGTTATTTAGTAGATTGGGACCAGCTGTTCTCAAAAAGAAACTGGAAACGTTTAAACTTCAGCAAGAAAGCAATGGGCCGAAGGTCCTTCCAGGGAGGGTGATCCGATGCGTGGTCAAACTGTAATGAAGACCGTGGCGCTGCTCAGGGCATCCTCACCCTAGATGCAAGGAGACCCAAGAAAAATCGCTGCAAATTGTTGGGTGCTTGTAAGTGCTAGAAACACTGCTCGGGTTTACATATGTTTGCATTTAGATGCTCACAAACGCCCTGTGAAAAATGTGAGGCTTAGACATAATTTATTATTAATTATTCCAACTAGGATTGAAATCCTTGCCCGTAAAATTCTGGTTTCAGAACCTTTGTGCTATACTTGCCTCCGAGAGAATAGATTAAATGAACTTTTCTGGCTTAAAGGTTTTGCAAATTCTTCATAAACCAAACGAAGGAAGCGTGAACTCATCTCCCCTAACCTCTCTGCACGATGTTGTCTCTCTAGCACAGATCACAGCACAGTTGTCTGCCGTGTAGACGTTCCAGCAGCTGCCCTTTCCCGAGGATAAGTGCAAAACCTTCAGCTTGACCTGCGCCGTCCTCCTGGGCTTTGCTTATTCCTGCTCTCACCTCCGCTTCCTTCTCACTAGCCCCTCTACTTCTGGTTCCTCAAGTGGACCAGACGCCTGCCTGTCGCAGGGAATTTTGCACAGGTTGTTCCCTCTGCAGGACTTGTCCTCTTACCACCAGCCTCTCACCACCACAGTGTGTGCATGCATGTCTGTGCCCGTACATACATGTGAACAAATACACACGGTTCTCTTGATAGCTCTTGGGTTTTTTCTTCATAGAAATGACGTGACTATTTAATGAATGCCTGACTCTTCCACTAGAGCTATTGGCTTAATGGGAACAGAAGATACGTGGATGTGCTCACCATATTATCTGCAGAGCTTAGCAGAATGGGGTAGAAGAGGCATGAAACAAATATTTGTTGAATGACTGACTGAATGAGTGAATGAGTGAATGAATGAGTATAAGCTCCCTGCAGCTAGGCCTGGGCCGTGTATGCTCTCGGCATTGCCTTCAGCCTTGTCCTGGTTTTCCCCTCTGCCTACCCTGTCCCTCTATTCCCCCAAACAGCTCTCCAATCTCTCCAGCCTGCCCAACTGTCAGCTTATTTGGAAGTTCATGGAGGGTGGGAGCTGCCTCTTGTTTCTTCTGTAGCTGTCTCAGCACCTAGCAAGAGGCTGTGGACTTAACCAGTGTCCAGCCTTATGGCAGAGCGAATTCATTCAAACTGGCAGCTCCTGACCTCCCTACATCTTTGCGTGTGCGCATCACTCCTGACACTTCATGCCTGCCACCCAAATGGCTTAGCAGGTTTGCAAGGAACCACCGAGTCCAAGACCTTTGCCTTTCTTTCAGAGGGAAGTACCACACCAGCTGTTCTTTAACGTTGAAGGTCTTCTCTTTAGATGTGAGTTAGTACTAGGATCCATCCATCCCAGCATCTAAACGTGGCTCCAGACCCTTTGCTTAGGGCAAGACAAGCAGATGGCCAATGCAGGGGACTCCCCCTGGTGCATTTCTGGAGGTGGATGGGGAGGGTTCGCTCTGTGATCAAACACAAGCTGAACCTGGGCAGGGATTTTTGGTCGTTTTTATTCAGTGCTATCCCAAGCACATTGAGCAGCATCTGGCACATGGTAGGTTCAAACTTGGATGGAAGAATAAATATTCCTGGGCTGCACAAGCTTGCAGAAGTAGGGAAACAAGAAGAAAGATATTGCTTTGGCTGCTGGCACCTTCCGGGACGGCTAAAGAGTTCCCTTTGCTCTGATATGGGGTCCAGGGGACAGAGTGATGGGTGGACAGTCCTTTTCTCTGCAGTCCTGCAAGCTTCATGCCCAGCCTTTTATCCTAAGCCCCAGGACAGGCCTTCGTACTATTTAGCATGAGACCTCCAATGAGATGACATTCCTGCCATGGGCACTTGTCTGGGCCTGCTGGGCCACTGGTGCAGGAAAAGAGGAAGGACCCCAGTCTTTCTGATGTGTGGTGGTCTGGGCTGCTTTCTCATCCCAAACCCAAGCACATCTGCTCATGACGTCCTTCTTACTCCATGGAATGCCTGTCATGGTACCTGGGTCAACATATAAGGCCCTGGGGCACCTGTATAGCTCCACATTGTGTTTCATTTATTATTTATATATTTTGTCATCCATCGAAACATCCATTAATCCATCTACTTACTTAGTACAAGGGTTCTGAGACCACATTTCATTTCAATCATCTTTCTAGGCATGAAGCACGATACAAAACTCAGTAAGACATCTGTGCAGCACTTTGGGCTTCTCTGTCTCCACATCAGGGAGGCCACATTGGACAGTAGTTTGAAGCAGAGACCAGGGTGAGATGGCTCTGGGCTGGAATCCGGGTCTGCCACCTGCTCCATGACCCTGCAGCTTAGAGAGGTTAAAGGGCAACCGTAACAATTATAAAATGGAGCTGATAATAGTACCTAACTCGTGAGGTTGTGGAGAAGCACAGAGAATGCTCTCAATAAAGTTAATGTTGGGATTTTTTTATTTAAAGACCTTAAGTGTGGAGAGATTGCAACACACAGCTAGAAGATGTCAGAGCAGTAGCTCAAAACATGTAATGTGACTCTGAATCCAAAGCTGCCTCTGGGTTACTTGATCTTCACAATTCTGTGAAGCAGGCACGGATCACCACCCCAACATTAGAGATCGAGAGATTTAAGTGATTTATCAAAGGCAATGCAACAAGTGGTGTGTGAACTCAGGTGTCCTGGCTCCCAGTCCAGTGCCCTTTGAACGCAATTCTGGCCATGGACACCTGGCTAGTACACACCTAGCACAGCTACTCTGCACAGGGAAATGGGAGGGGGTGGGGTTTTGACAAGCACATCTGCTCCTGCTAGGCCATTAGGACAACGGCTAGCCACATTTTGAACACCTGTGGGCAGAGGTGGCATCTTATAGAAATCTAGGGTATAAGGGAGATAGGGATGTTAGACCTTGGCTACTTTAAACATACTCATTTTACAGATGAGGACACCAAGGCCCAGAGAGGATAAACAACTCACTCAATACTAACCAGTGGTCAATGGCAAAGATGAAACTGTCACCCAGAGGTCTCCACTCTCTAACCAGAGTCATCAAGCAAAGCCCCCAGGACGTCAGGCTGACTCTTCTCATTGCTATCTCCAGTCTAAGGACATGTGGAAACTTTCTCCCAAGGAGCTCAGGGAGCTAAATTTATGGTTTCCCAGAGAAGTCCTCTCCTACCTTCAGGTGAACTCAGGTTTATTTGCAGGACTAAGGGCTATTTTCAGTCTGGGCTATTTTTTTTTTTCTTCCTAAGTGACTTCTCTCCCATGTGCCATTTAGCCTTCACAATGGCTGCAAAACAGGCCCTAGAAAAACCTAGAACATCTAAGCTGACGTGTGTGCAGCTCTCCTTACTGAGTGCAAGGGCAGAAGCCCACATGGATGGTATTTAGACTGGGGGAGGGAAAAGCTGAAGCCAGAGAGTGAGGAGTATGTAATGTTTCTGTCAACTGGGATTTGTTCGATTGCGAATGAGAAAAAAAATCCACCTTAAATTAGATTTAAAAAAAGAAATCTATTGGCTCGTTTAAGAATGAACGCAACTCCTCCAGGCTCCGCTTGATCCAGAGATTTAAATCACGTCAAGTCTTCCCTTCCCTTTCCTCCCTCTGTGGTGGAGTCCTTTAGTGTTCATTCTCGAATGGTCGTTCTTCCCCTTCCCACCACACCAGAAGACTCTGTTTCCCTGACTCGTTGCGGGGGTGGGGGGCGTGGTCAGCTGAGTCACGTGACAACTTCATCGGTTAAAATGAGACAGGAAGTCACATGGGTTGCGTCTCTCTTCCCTGCGTCCGGGAACCGGAAAGCCATGCGTGGAGATGGCTCCATTACAAGATGGAAGGCACCTGGACCTCCGAGTTACGGGACGGAAGGTAGCTGCCCCGGAGAGTCAGCTGCCCGTGTTAGGCTCCATGTGCGGGAAGACTAAACCTCTCTTGAGTTAAGCTCTTGAGATTCCCGTGCCTGCCTGACGCACTATCTCTGGCTTTGGCTCTTCCCCGCGTTGGTTTAATTCTCACAGCCCCGTGTCCGGCAGAACGAGGCCCGTCTTCAATCACGTGCCCATCCGTGAACCAATCCCTGCAGCCTGGGGCATGTGCTGCTCTGACTGGCCAGACGTGGGTCACGTGTCCTCCACGGCAAGACTGACACTGGCGGGGCGTTTTCCAGAGGAAAATGAGGCGCGGGTATCAGAAGAAAGTGAGCGTCGGAGGCCAGATGCCCACCACGGGCCTGGTTAGTGCCCACCTCGGAGCCGGGGGTGGCGCCTGGCCTAGCGGCTAAAACCCAGTCTCTGCGGCCTGGCGCGCTCCCCCTGGTTGTCTGCGGCTCGCTACGGGTATTGAGCAAGTAGGTTCAACTCCCTAAGACTCAGCTGCCTCACCTGCAAATGGAAATGATAGCGGCACCTACTTCATCAGGTTTTGTGACCAAAAGGGCAGGGCAGTTAATTCCGAATGCCTGTGAGTGCCTGAAACGTAGTGAAGCTGGAGCACTTGGGAAAGGGCAACGGGTGAGCAGGAAGGGAAGCTCCACTGTGGCATTTTCCGAACTTAAGGAATGAAGACCCGGGACACACCAAGGCACGTCTGCATATCACCACCGTGCCCTCCTTGAATGGGGCAGTATTTTAAAAACAGATCTTCCCGTTGTAAACTTTTGAGCCCAGAAGTTTGCAGACTTTTCAGCTCTTGCTTCTCCCTCCTCTGAGCCTGTCCTTTGCACTTAAGGTAACTGCAAATCAAGATAATGTAACTCAACTGAGCGCTCTGTGCAGGGTATTATTTATGGGCAGGAGATGGGATGGGAACTATTTCCTGTCCTAAGGGCTCAGGGTCTCTGGTATAAAAGTGTAGGACTGTGGGGGATTGGAGGGGTAGTTCAGAGGGTGGGGATGGTGATTTGCTTCTGACTTTGCAGGCCTGGCCAGGAGGGTCTGATGTTGTTGGCATTCCCAGGATGACCGGTTGTGGGGAAATGCCAGTTTGTGTGCATTTTGAGTGTCTCTCTGCAAACATCTTGCAATCACACGAATAACTGGCCTTCATCCACCCTTCACCTTCCCATTTTGTATCCATATTTCCCATAGCATTCCACTTCTGCACATTGTCCCACTGTAGAATTATAGGATGCTCCTTTCCAGAACAGCAATTAGAGAGATTGCTTCACTGGACCAAGACTAGAGGATGATGCTTCTTCCAAGAACCCCGGGTATTGATTACAGACCAGGAGCTGTACTTAGAATGTTTTTATCTGATTTAATCCTTGCAACATTTCTGTGAGGTGGGTATCATTATCATCTCCATCTTTTTTAGTCAAGGACA
This sequence comes from Avahi laniger, assembly GCA_963575035.1. Lineage (NCBI taxonomy): Eukaryota > Metazoa > Chordata > Mammalia > Primates > Indriidae > Avahi > Avahi laniger. The sequence goes on from CAUYSK010007925.1 coordinate 108,522, forward strand.
TGGAGGCAGAGAGAATTTATAGAGGGGATTCCAAAGCTAGCAAATAGTCGAGCCTGGGTTTAAATTTAGGCAACTGGAGTCCAGAGCCCTTATTCGACACCCCAAAGCTCTGTCTCCCACATCCATTTCAGAGTGGCCCTGTCCCTCTGCAGAGCAAAGGGCCGGCCAGAATTTGGGAATCCTCTGAAACTCACAAATTCTGGTGCCCCCATAATAATCTTCCATGAGCCTGCTCCTCACATTTCACTGCGGGACCCCATTGAGTTTCCTGATCTTTTCCGTCTTGACTTCTTGGAAATCAGGCATGGAGGTCTCTGATGGAAACCTGCTGGGGATTAGAGGACAGTGTGTTTGAGGGGTGCTCAGAGCCCAGCCCACCGCCTTCCCCTGCCTCTGGGCCGAGTGGCGGTGCCAGAGCTGAACACACTGTGGACATCATCCATTGCAGTCTCTAGGCTGAACTCTCTGGGGCACTGCCACCTGGATCTTGTTTCTCTCCTCTCACCCTCATTTCTTTCCTCTTTGTCATTGTTATCATCATGCCCAGGTGCCCTCTTTTGAACACACTTCTTGACCCTACCAGTATTTGCCGTGGGTTGGGTGTACCTAGTTGAGCCGACAGATGGGCTGGGCGGTACACATCTTACCCATCTGTCCTATTAGCAGGGTGCTTCTCAGATGTTCACCTGCATAAGACCCCCAGGAGTCCTGTAAAGGTGCAGAGTCTGACCCTTGCTGGTGTGTGGCTTTCGAGTCTCCACGTGCAGTGAGCTCCCAGGTGCTGCACACAGTGAGTAGCACTGCCCTGGGGTATTTCCTCTTCTCCTAGCGGATATATCTCTCAGGAAAAAAAGCTCTACAGCCACACACAGCAGTCATGGTACCTGGAGACCTTCCTGACCCAATAGGCCATTCTAAAGGGAAACCCAAACATGCTTGGGGTGCAGACTTCGAGGCGGAGAGGCCCAAATTTCCTCTTATTCACCAGTTACAACCCGTGTTCTTAGGGGCCAGCGGTTTTCACGGTGTGGTCCCTGCACCTGCTGCATCTGCATCACCTGGGAGCTTGTTAAAAATGCAGATTCTCTGACCCACCTTTAGACCCACTGAATCAAGACCTTCTGAAGATGGGCCCAGCAATTCCAGGTGTTTGAGAGCCACTCCTTGGGTAATTATTTAACATGATGAGTCTCAATTCTGGTGGCATGTAAGCATCACCTGGGGTGCACTTTAAAAATACAGGCCAAGGATATCAGAGTCTCTGGTGGAGGCTGGCTATCCAAATTAAAAACAAAAACTTTTTGCAGCCCAGTCCAAGAGCCACTGCCTTCACCTCTCAGATGCTGTCTGGCCATATCCGAGTGGAGGGGCCATCCCTCATGCCGGTGCAGCAGTAGGAAAGATGCAGGGGTTAGCAGACAAGAGGCACCTGCCAGGAAGGACATTCCAGCGAGGGATAACTCCTGTGAACCCAGCCCTGCTTCCATCCAGGTGGAGCCTTGCTGGCCTCGGAGAGGGCACTTGACTGTGATGATCATAATGACAATGAAAGAAATGATGGAGGGACAGGGAGAGGAAGAAGCAAGATCAAGGTTGCAGCAATGCGCAGACACCCACACTCTCCCTTGCTGGCCTGCAGACAGGGGGAGTGATTGCCTCTCTGCCTTCTCTGCTTCACCTCCTGTTGGGAGGTGCGGCTGGTTCTCTTGACTATTGAGATATTTAACCTAATGTTTATAAAGCATCTCAAGAAAAAAAAAACAGAAAACTATTAGATCACCTTTCTGGCCCTGGACCACCTACCAAGAACCATTCTCTGCCCTGGTGTTACTGCTTTTTTATTTTTTCTGGATGCATGAGTGTGCAGGGTTATGGCCCCAGGCTTCCTTCCTTCTCTCCTCATCTTTGTCTCATATCCGCACCCTGCTCTGGAAGAGCCACAGGTATCAGGTGTGTGCTTCATTGCAGGCTGTCACCCTCAGCGGTGCATCGCCAGGTCGGGCCTTTCTTTCTTCCTTCTACATCTTCCTCTCTGTGTGGGGATGGCGACCGGGGTAATGAAAACCCTCCGCAGCTCTCCCTCTTTTGCCCAGACCTCCTCTCCACCACTCAATAGGAGCTTTGTCTCTGCAAAGAACAGACCTGAAACCCATCCGGCTGGCGATTGTCGTCTGCCGGCTCCTATGCCACTTGGGTTCTGATTCTGTTAGGGATCTTGTAACTTAAACTTCAACCTGCTTATTAGAAATCCCCCCCCAAAATATATATATATATAATCTAATACTATTTAAAATCTCAGGAAAAGCAGACAAAGCCTCTTCTCTCCCATCCGCCTTCCTGTGCTGGCCTCACACCCCTTCTTTTGGGTGGTGCTGGGACCTGGATTCTCTACCTCGTGTTGGAAATTTATTCATCTTAAACAGATGAATCGCTCACCTGTTTCCAGGGTTATAAGGACGAGATGGGGCTGGCTGGGGTTCTTTTATTTTAGGGGAGGAACTGAGGGTATTAACTCTGGTTTTCCTGCCGCCTTGGATTTTCAGCTGAGAATTTCCACAGTCTCATCTTCTAGATGCTCGGAGCTGTTTATTCTGTGTGGTCAGAAATGAATTATTGCTCTGACCAGTGTTGCTGCAAAAACAATGGGCTTTCCTCCTCCTCAATTGCACATCTCCTACTCCCTGTCTCTGGAGTGCTGGCCCTCGTGAACCCCTGGACGTGCGTGTGTGTGTGTGTGTGTGTGTGTGTGTGTGCAGCAGGAAGTGGATGGAGGGAGCAGCTATTCTTTGTTCATTTCCCTTTGAGATGACAATTCAAATATTGTCATTCCAGTAACAGGTTTGATTCTGTCCTCCTGGCCTCTGAGCTCACAAGGTACTTGTGCTGCCTTGACCAAGGAAGGGTAGCTCTGCTATTGTGGGAAGTGTCAAAAGGTTTAGGTCACTGGGGACCTGCCTTGGCTTGCTGTGTGGACTGGGGAGAGTTGCTTCTACCCTCTGGGTTCATGTCCTTTCCTCTTACAGTGAAGGGATTTGGCCACAAACCATTTCATTTCCAAAAACCCTCTGTTTCCATACTAGTGAGCTATTTCCAGAGTGGTGAACAACCTGTGTACCCAGTGTCAGTGTCTAGACTCTTTGGCCTCCTTCCCCAACCCTCAGCTCAACCTTCTCAAGCTCTTCCACCTCTTCCACTCAGCTTTGTCTCCTAAATGAGGAGTAGAGGTGAGACTAGAGATGGCCACAGGTTTGGTTGCATGAAGGGTAGTGCTTCAGGTAGGTGGTTCTCCAAGAGTGGGCCAGGACCAGCAGTATCTGCATTACTGGGGAACTTGTTGGAAATGCAAATTCTTGGGGACTACCCCAGACTACTGAGTAAGACACTTTGAGAGTGGGACCTAGGAGTCTGGATTTTAACAAGCCCTCTAGGTGATTCTAACACATGCTGAGTCTCAAGCCCACTGCTCTGGACTAAATCTGAAGAGGCTGACAGGAGATTGTAGACACAACCTGAGTCCCCTTTGGTCCAACACATATTGGAAAAGAAGAGGGACAGGAGGGTAGTTCTCCCGTGGATAGGAGTGGAGCCAGATCCTTCTGGAAAGGTCCTCTACATTTACGCAGCCTCATTAGCAGTTTTTTTTTTTTTTTAATTGAAAAATTGGCTTTTTAACAAAAAAATTTTGGCAGCCAAATTAGCTTTTTTTTTTTTTTTTCCTGGAAAAATGGGCTTTTTCCCTCTCTAAGTGTGGCAGCCAGATTGTTTGGATTTGTGAAAATGGCTGCCTAAGAGTAGAAATGCATGAAAACAGATCAAGTAGAGAAAATGTGGTTTTCAGTTGGGCCACACATTCAACATTAAGTAATGACTTAGTGATTAATAGTAATTATTATTCCTTTAATATGTATTATCTCAGAAACCACAAGACATGGCTGAGTGAAAGGCATTTAGGTGCAGAAGAACGCATGTGTATGACCCACAGTTCAGTGTTCGGGCAACCTGACTGCTTTTTCCTGCAGTGAGATGAGACATGTCAGATGAGACATGTTCCCTTCCTTTACCCACAGTTAAAGGCTACTCTCACCAGAACTGAGCTTATGAGCAGTTGACTGTTATGTCCTTGATAAATCAAGAACTATTTGTCAAATGTTTGCCCACAGATGTCTCAGGATTGAGCGTTGCTAAACACAGTCTTACAAAGCTATTCATAGTCTTACTATACAATCCAGCAATCACACTCCCGGGTATTTACCTTACTGATGTGAACACTTTAGCCCACAGAAAACTCTACATATGAATGTTTGTAGCAGCTTTATTCATAATTACCCCAAACTGGAAGCAACCATGATGTCTTTCAATAGGTAAATGAATCAAGAAACTTTGATGCCTACATGCATTGGAATACTATTCAGCAACGTTGAAGGAATGAGCTATCAAGCCATGGAAAAACATGGATGAATCTTAAATGCATATTGCTAAGTGGAAGGAGCTAGTCTGGAAAGGTATGTACAGTTTGTTTCAATTTATATGATATTTTGGAAAAGCCAGAAATATAGACAGCAAAAAATCTGTGGTTGCCAGAGCTTCTGGAGGGAAGGAATTGGAATAGGTGGAGCACAGGGGCCTTTGTAGGGCAGTGGAACGATTTTGTTTGCTTCTGTAATGGTGTAGCCAGGACACTGGTGCATTCGTCCAAACACATAGAACTTTAACAGCACAAAGAGAGAACCTTAATGTATGCATTTAACAAAATTGTTAAGAAGGTTGGGGGATCACGGGATGGAATACAAAATGTGACAAAAGAACCTAATTGTATTATAAATGTATGAAACAAGCGAACCGAACAGTTTGGGGGGAGAGGTGCTGGCCTAAGTAACTGAAGTGAGCGAGGTCTGTGAGACTCAAGGCAGAGGAACTGCACAAAAGCACTGTACTGTAGTTCATAAAGTTGTTTTCCGTGGGGGCGTGGGCTGACAACTCTGACGCTGCTACACGTGTACACTGGAATCGAACAGTCTGGGAAGCGGACGGCAGATGGTGGGAGCTGCTTTCTCGTTGTTGGAGTGGGGCTTGTAGCTGAGCAGTGGAGGGAGGCTAGGGTGATCCATGCGGTAGTGGATTAGAGTTGGAAATATCAGCATACGCTCATGTTTAGCTTAATAGAGACGGAGATGGTTACATAGAAAAGCATTTATAAATGTGTGTGTAAACATGAGTTGTACAGACACATGTGTTTCTTTGCTTTGTCAGCTGAAAGGGCTTAGAATTAACAACACCCCCCTAGCAATGAGCACACCTAGGACCCAGATCTTGCTTTCTAGAACTATTCTGTGGTAAAAAGAACTAGAACTCCTGAAGAAATGGTTAATCCTAGGGCTGGGTCAGGAAATATCCCAGATGAGCCTGGAGCATCTATAGAGCCAGAAAGTAAGGTAATGCTCAATAAACAAACAAATATTAATAAAACAGTACAAAAAACCCCACATACGCACACGCACAATGATGGTGTATGTCAGAGGAACACAGGAACCCCCTGAAAAGACTCCCAAGGGCCAAAGCTGGAACCATTCAAACAACAAAATAAAGCAGTACTGGATTATAACCAAAGTATAAAATACATATCCATGACTCCAGATTGACACAAACAAATGATTGAATAAGTAAATAAATAAATGGGAGGTCGTAGGCAACTCTCCTGTGCAGAAAGATTCCAAATAATTTATGTAGACACTCTGCCCTTAAGGAGATGGGACCAATGACTTCCTTCCAAAGAGTACGGTACAGAAAGGGGAGGAAGCAAGTAATTTTGCAGTGGAGAAACCTGAGAAATCCCACCTCAGCCAGGTGACCAAGGTCAGCACCAGCAGTGATGTCACGTTGTGAGCAAGTACCCTTGACACGGTACCATGGGAATGCACTTTACCTCTGTGGTCCTCTTTCCTGAAACTCCTAACCCCAATCTAATGAGAAAAACATCAGACACATCCCAATTGGGGGACATTCTACAAAATACTTGACCAATATTCCTGAACCCTGTCAAGGTCACGAAAAACAAGGAAAGTCTGAAAACTGTCACAGCCCTTAAGGGTCTAAGTAGACGTGACAGCTGAATGCAACATGTTATCCTAGGTGGGGTCCTGGGACGGGAAAAGGACACTTGGGAAAAACTAAGGGAATCTGAATAATGCGTGGACTTGATTTAATAATAATGTATCAAGATTCGTTGGTGAATTGTAGCAAATGTACCATATTAATGTAGAATGTTAACAAAAGGGGAACCTGGCTGTGGGGTTTATGGGAACTCTCTGTACCAATTGCACAATTTTTCTGTGAATCTAAAACTGTGCTGAAATTAAGAGTTCATTTTAGGAAAACACAGCAGAGAAGGTTCTGGCCTGTAGACATTAAAGTCAAGATCGAGGACGTTGATAAGGAGTCCTAATAAAACAGTGAGAACAGATTCGATATTGAACCATCTTTGAATGAGACAAGTAATAAAGTGAATATAATACATTTTATGTAGGGGCAAGCACAGCAGCTCCTGCGACTCCACGAAAGCAGGACCTTGCTCAGGCGCCATGGGGTCTCCGCAGGTGAGGGGGATGGAGGGACTTGCGAGTGGCAAAGGGTCACAGTTTTAAATAGGGTGATCAGAGAAGGTGGCACTCAAAAGGCGATATTTAAGCAAAAACCAGAAGGAGGGGGACAGTAAGCCAGGTTGAGCTTAGGACTCTGGAAATGAAAACGTCATTTACCTAAGATGCGGGGTGGAGGGAGTGGGGGGGAACAGTACTGGATGTAGACAATTAATAAGCGTTTTGCTGCATGGAAATGACCCTTACTGAAATGGAACTTCAGTGAAGGGAGAAGTCAAGGGGTTTGGAGAAGTCAAACAAGGCTTTGGGGGAGGCTGAGCTTGCACTGGGCTGGAGGGACGGAAAGGAGGTGGGGACACTGCTCTGCACGTGGGCAGTAGGGCAGTGAGAGGAGGGAGGCAGTGGAGGCACCTGTGGGGAGAAGGGGCATCAGGCAGCCCATGGGGACAGGGACGGGGTGGGAAAGGCAGGGGGGCTTGAAAGGCAGTGAGAGTTCTTGGCCTTGGGATGTAGAACATGAGAGTGGCATCTTGGGGGACACAGCCCTGACAGGTGGAAGGATTGAAGGAGGAAGATGGGAAGACCAGGGCCGAGAGCTTTCTCTAGAAACTGCCGGGGTCTGGGTGAAAGATGAAGGTGCTTCGCTCTGGGGTTGGCAGCGCGAGTGGAGAGGACAGAACACGTGGAGGCATCAACGGTGGGATTGGTGGCAGGAAGACCAGAGAGGTGATGGAGAGGAAGGGGTCAAAGGTAAGGCCGGGGATTCAAGGGACTCCTGAAATTGGCAAGAGGACGATGATGGCAATATTATAAATACCCTTTGTCCTTGGAATCAACGGGAGAGCCTGGGGCTGCCCCACCTAACGCTGTGCAGAGTCAGGGGTCCGCTGTCACTTGTCCACATTGCGCTGGTTGTTGTTACTGAGTAGAAAAAGAAGGAGCTGGGTGTGCTCGTAATCTGCGTTGTATAATTCCTTCAGTCCCTGCAGTGAACCTCACGCTGTGCTGCGTATTCTGTTATCCGAGGCTCTCAACTGGGGACATATGGCAATGGCTGGAGATGTTTTTGCCTGTCACAACTTGGAAGGGGTGCTCTGGCATCCAGTGGGTGGAGGCTGGGGGTGCTGCTAAACATCCTACAACGCACAGGACAGACCTTCTTGGTAAAGAACCATCCAGGCCGCAATGTCAACAGCGCTGAGGTTGAGAAAGCCCACTCTCTGTACACCCCAAACCTCGAGTCCCTCATGACCTGGGGAGAAGGATAGCCTCTTTCTCATTCTCCAGGTGAGTTAACATGACTCAGAGCTATCGATTCAGTGGTTCTCAGCCGGATAGGGCAGCACCCACTAAAAGGTATTTGGAATGCGTAGGGAGATTTTGGAGGTCACGATGCCTGGGGTCAGTGGGGGGCAGAGCCAGGCTTAGAACTCCGGCCTGCCTGCCTCTTTCTCCTCCAGGACGTGTTTCCTTGTACAGGTCAGGAGAATATCCCGCTCCGTGGTCCTCCCTATCCGTGAGCAACGCCTTCTCGAGAGGACTCACTTGCATGTCCTCTTTGGCCAAGATGTACCAGAGTTTCCAGCCATCTTCCATGAATGTCGCATGGTAACTAATACCTTTGTATTCCCACCTGTAAGATGGGGAAGCCAGTGACATTCACTGTGACCCTGAGGGTAACGTGGGATAGTCCACGTAACGTCTCTGTCTATGCCTAACACGAAGCGAGCAGGGAGAATCCGGGAGGAAGCCGCGTTCACGGCACTCACTGCCGAGCATGTGCGGAGCAACCCAGCACCTTTCAAAACCGTGTGGAAGTTGTTCGCATCTCCACCCCTGTGAACACCCCGTGCAGGGCATGGGGAGGGGCTGAGGAGGAAGCTCCCTGCCTTCAGTACAGGCGGCTATGGGTGAGGGTGTTCATTTCCTGGGGGCTTAAACAGAAATTTGCCAGCTCACAGTTCTGGAGTACGGAAGTCTGAACTCAAGGTGTCTGCAGGGCTGGCTCCTCCCGAGGGCCGTGCAGAGAGTCTGTCCCCACGCCGCCTTCCTAGTTCCTGCAAGGCTCAGACTCGTGGGCGGCTGTCTCCCTGTGGCGCATCGTCTTCCTTCGGTATGTTTGTCAGGGTCCACATTCCCTTTCTTATAAGGCCACACATCCAGCAGATGCAATGACCCTAATGATCGAATTTTAACTCGATTATCTCTCTAAAGGCCTATTTAAAAAAAAAGTCACATTCTGAGTTACTGGGGAATGTCTGTATATCTTTTTTAGAGGAGGAAGCAGAGGTCGGGGGAGGACACAGTTCAACCGCCATTGTGAGAAAAGCAAACTGAATCACCCACCTGGCTGTCAGAGGGAACCCCAGGCCCTGTGATTGGCCATCCCAGGCTCTAGCTCCTGTCTTTTAGGACTCTAAACATTCTCTGTAATTTTTTTATTTTGGAAGAGGGAGGTGGAAAAACACCCTTCTGGGGTAGAAGGGTGAATTGAACCTCCTAGCAGAAGTCCCTGCCCTGCCCAGCCAACCTGATTCCTCTTTCTGCCATTCTGAGACACCCCCTGATAGCGTGTCCAGCAGTGAGGAGGACACACTACAGCCTGGAGTCTGGCTGCTCCGTGGCCGAGCAGAAGCCCCCGAACAGAGCCCTGGAAAGGAAACCCAGTCCCGGAGAGTGACCTCGTGCAGAGAAACCAGAACTGTGCCGAGCCGTTTTACTGCCACCCTGGATCCTCACTCAAGGGAAATCTTGCTTGTGGCAAGAGGCAGATTCCTCGAATATTCTAACCTTTGAAGGACTTTGTGCTTCCTTGCAGTCCTGGTGGATGACACGTGAGGCAGCAACATGCAAATAGTTTTGCATTGGGTGTTCCTCGGCAGGAACGTGGAAAATCACATTTGGTTAGGTAGCGTCTGCACCCTGATTAATTCCACTTCCTTTTTGCCTCAATACCTTACCTCCAACCCTAACCATTTCCTGCTTTGGATGCCCTTGCCATGACATCGTGTGGTTTCTGTGCTGTTGCAATGAATTCCTTAGGGCTGTTATCTCATGCAAATCAGCCCGGGAGGGGGGATGGGGGATAGGGTGGGAGGTGGTGGCACCTCTGCAACACCTTGGTCTCTTTGCAGTTAATTTGGAGATCAAAGTACAAATAAATAGAAGAGTTGAAGACCAGGGCAGAGTCACTGTGTGGTGGTCAGTCTCAATTGTCTCTGCTGGATTCACGGAAGCCAGGAGCTGCTGCAGGTGGTTGTCAGCAGAGAAGGATAATGATGCGTTTCTGATTTGCCCGAGTGGCTCCTTTCAGATGTTACCGGGTGGGTGCTGTGACCCTGTCGCTTCCTGTCCAAAGGAACGTGGTCCCCTCTTTCCCCGGTCACTGAGGTCTGCCCCTCACCACCTTCTCATTCACTCCCATGCTTCTCCTTACCAGCTGGGCTTAAGCCACCTGCTGTCACCTGCCTGGGCATCTGCTGCCACTGTTTGCATTTACTGTTCCTGCTGCCTGGATGCTCTTCTCCCAGAGGGCCTGTGGTGGGCCCTTCATGCTGGGTGGGCTTGAATGCTCCCCCGCCAAGGGGACTCATGACCTCTGTGGCCGAGACTGCCGCCCTCCAGCCCTCGCCCTGCTCTGTTTTTCCTTGTACGTCTTCACACCACCCGTCCCCCCCCCGCCCCCCGCCGGTCTTAATGACTATCTTAGTGTCTTAGCGACTGCTTCCGAGGAGCAAATGGGCCCTGGTAGATGAGGCTCTGGCTCCTGTCCCGCTCCCACCACCTCATTCGTTCTGCCTTATCAGCAGGGCGTTCATATATGAGTCTATCGAAATGCTGTAGCCAGTATTTTAGAAAATCACCATATTGCCTTTTTATATGATTTGGACCGTTTTCGGAGATTTCACCATACATTAGTGTGAACCTCTTTTTCCAGAGAAACACATCTTTCAACAAGTTGGATGAGGGAAGTAAGATTTGATCCTTGGAGCTGTGCTTGCAGGAAGCTTTCCAGGAAAAGGGGCTGCTCCAAGTGGGCTACTCATGTCATAGCTTGGGAGTGGTTTGGATAGATTATGCTACACTCTGATTTTATTATGGCTTTCATTTATTCCCTTACTCAACAAATATTTATTGTTTACCCGTCATATGTTAGGCTTTAAGCATGTATATAGCAGGGAACCAAAGAAATACAGTTGGTGCTCTCGTGAGGTTTACTTCTGGGGAGGGAGGCAGATAAATAGATTTGGACCTTCAGGTCAGACAGCGATATGTACTGTAGAGAAAAAATAAAACAAGGCCAGAGGACAGAGAGAGAAACCACAGGTCTGTCTCAGGTAGGGTGGCTGGGAGCCTCCCTGGAGGGTCAGAGAGGAGCAGAGGCTGCGTAAAGTGAGGGAATGAACCACTGGCAGATCTGCAGGAAGAACATTCCAGACAGAGGGAACAGAAAATGCCAAGTCCCTAAAGTAGGAACATTCTTAGCATGTTTGAGTAACAGCAGGAAGACTAGTGTGGCTGGAATAGAGAAAATGACGCAAAAGGAGTACACCATGTGTTTGAAAAGGTAGATAGGGATCAGATCACATAAGGCCTTAATGGGCAGGGAAAGGAGGTTGAATGTTAAGTGTCATCTTAACAATAAATTGTGTTCATCTGTTATCCTTATGAACTCTGCATACCTAGGAGGAAGGGAGTGTGGCCTCCTCGTTTTTGCATTTTTTGGTATCTAGTATAATTAGGGGACAGAGAGGGTACTCAGGAAATATATGTTGAGTGGCCACTTCTGCTTCAGTGCTGAAATCCAAGTCAATCCCTGGAGTGTCTTCCTCTGTCTTTCTCATGGCCCCTGAGCACTGAGGAGGGGGTGTGGCAGCCATCAACAAAAGAATGCGGACTGTCTTGAGGGTGCAGCTTGTGTGGCAGAATCTCATATCCCTGTGGCCTGTTTTTTTTGCTGTCCTTCACGACTCCAGCGATAAATGCAAATGGCGCACTGAGTTCTGTCACCATGCTCTGCCCTGGGGTGTGTGTCTGTGGGGCTTTGCAGGAAAATGTCCCATTGATCTGGATGGGGGGTGATAACAACACTTTGACTTTGCATACGTGCAGCAGTTTTTCAAGGACTCTTACTGACATTGATTAGATCCTGGCTGTCAATGTGCACACGCGTGCGTGCGTGTGTGCGTGTTAGTAAGGGGATGAGTGGAACTGAAATAAACGAATAAAACTTGCATGAGGGCTGAGTTTGCACGAAACAACGCAAATGATAGCTGAGAAAGCACGGTCAGCACAAAGTGTTTCACTTCTGGATGCCTTGAAGGCTCTCTGAAAGCTGGGGGAGTGGAGCTAGGGAATGGCCATTTCCCTGGTGGCACTGGGTGGGCATGGGACAGGGCTGGGGGGAGATGGTGGATTTCTCTCCTGAGTGAATCCAAGAGCCAGTGAGTCTCAGCCTCTAACCAGAAACTGAGATTTATTTCTCACTGGCTGGAAGAACGAGTTATTTCAAAATCTTCTTCCTCCATTACAAAACTCCCCCTGGGAGCATGGTTGGCTAAAATTGCCACAGTCATGGTTTCTTTTATGCATCTAGAGTTACATCCTAAAAATGAGGGTTTGGGTTCTGGAGGGGCATTCCTCCTGGGCAGGCTCGGGGTCCCAGCCTCCCTGTGGCTGGCAGCTGCTGCCCCTGGAAATGGGGTCCCTCTTCTGCTGCCTCCGGGGGCTCCACCTTCTTGTCATGCGTGTGGGTAAATATTCACTTTTAGCAGAGAAGGCAGCAGAAACAAAGCTTTGGCAAAAGTGTGGGGTTTTTAAAATACGGTTTTATTTTATGTTTTGTTTTTGTTTTGCTTTGCATAGCTCTCATGGTAGAATGTTCAGTTTTAACCACAAATAACTGTATTTGAGTCCCAGGAAGTCAGGGAGTCTTGGGGTAGAGGAGCCAAACCATCCACAGGAGGAGGTGTCGCCGCTGGCTTTCTCTTCTCGTGAATAATGACTGACAGTCACGTCTCGGGGCTAGTGTGGCATCTGTGGTCCTACTTATTGCTCTTTATAGCTTTTATCACCATCTGAAGGCATCATATACTTGCTTCATTGCTTATTTTTGCCCCCTCCCCATCCCTGTTAGCATGCACATTCCATGAGGAGAGGGACTGTTTTGGTTCTGTTCAATGCTCTATTTCCAGGACCTAGAACAGAACCAGTCCCAAGCAAATTCTCACTAAATATTTGGTGAAAGGACAGACATATAAGCATTTCTAGCAGTGAGGCTCGAATTGTGCACCTAAAGACATTCTCTTAGTTTTCTTTTTTTTCCCCTTTCCAAAATTCTGTCACATGAGCATGGTCATTATCCCAAGTTGGATGAGGAATCCGAGGTTTAGGAAGGTGACAGCACTTGCCTAAACTGCAGGCAGGCAAGTGGTGCAGGGATTTCCACACTGCCCTGGGGCTGGCCTTGCCTGACGCACCTGGCCCCGAAAGTGAGCACCTCCCCCGTGGGGCTTTTGTCACCTCGATGGCCTCCCCCAGCCCTGCCCTGCCTGGCTGAGCTCCTGCAGACCCTGAGCTCTTCAGCACAGAATAGGACTGTCTCTCCTGCAGTGGTTTACACACACACACCACAATCACATGCATGCACAAACTCATACACACTCAAACACACAAACACACATGCTCATATACACACCAACACCCACACTAACATTTTAACACACATGCACACCCATTCACACTTAAGCATACATATACACATTCACACACACATGCACCCCTACATACTAGCATGTTCCTGCACTCTCACACATGCACTCCCATGCTCACACTCAAACACACATGCACACTCACATGCTTGTACTCAGACTTACATACACCTACATGCTCACACACATATACACACACCTGCACAGTTACCTACATACGCATTCACACACAGATACGCATTCACATGCTCACACATACTCACTTGCATACTGTCACTCACACTCAAACACACATGCACACACTTGCATGTATGCACAGGTACACACATTCACACACATTCATACACTCACTCATATACACATCCATGCATTCATGTACATGCAGGCACATACATGCACTTGCCTACATACACACATTCAAACACATTCACACGCTTACAAACATGTACACAGATTCACACACGAAAGCACACATACATGCACACACACCAATTTTAACAGTGATCATGGCGTTCTGGTTTGATCTCTCCTTATTGGGAGCCACGAGATGGAGCTAGGATCAGCTACGGTGCAAATTCATATCAAAAGCGGAAAGAATTCCTCCTTTGGCCTGGCTGGCTTTTGGAAAAAGCCTTCAACCCAGCTGAAAGAAGGTTTTCTCCAGCCAAGCCTCAGAGCCCTCTAGCAGTGGCCCAAGTCCGGATGCTTTAATGACCACCTGGAAGCTCATTAGCAAAGCCCCCTCCCAGGCTCTGGCCCAGGAGAACTTGATCTGTAGTTCCTGGATGGGACCTGGGTCTGGATTTCTTGAGGCTCCCCCAAGTGATTCTGGTGCCACTGGTCCATAGACCAGCCAGCGTGCCAGCCTTGGGAAACCACTGGCACAAGCTACAGAACGACTCCCTAAGGACAGAGCTGGACTTTGGAATCCAAGAGAAAACATTCTGAGTTGCATTTATTGCAACTGAAGACAGGTGTGGTGGAATCGCCTCTTGGCTCCAGCATCTTATTCAGAGAAGGTCGGCCACAAATATTTGTTGGAATTGTTTACCATCAGAGGAAGAGGCAACAGGAAATTCTAGCTTGTTCCTAGCTCTGTAAATGGCACAGGGTTTCCCCCAACTTTTCCTAGACCTTAGGAGCATCAAAAACCATCCAAGCCCATGCCTAGCTCTACCCTGACTCTTACTGAGGTAAGCCCACACGAGCAATTTTAAAAACTCCCCAGGTGATTCTAACATACCACTGAGGTTTAGAATCACTGTTCTAGATCAGTGGTTGGCAAACATTTTCTGTAAAGGTCCAGGTTTTAAGGGTCACAGCACCTCTGTCACAGTTACTCAGTTCCGCTGTTGGCATCAGGGACCGTTTTCATGAAAGACAATTTTTCCACAGACTGGGGGGTGGGAGGCGTGGTTTTGGGATGATTCAAGCACATTGCATTTATTGTGCACTTTATTCCTGTTACTGTTACATTGTAATATATAGTGACATAATTTACAACCCACCATAGGTTGGGGACCCCTGGTCAAAATCACCTGAAGATTATCTTAAATTGCTAACTTTCCATCCCCCTTACAAAATATTTTCCTAGGTCTGAGTGAAGGCCTAGGAATCTGTATTACTGAGAAGCATCCCAGAATTTGGAGCTGCTCTGATGTTGGGGCTAATGGGCCATGATTTTTAGAAATATCAGGCAACCATCTGGCTAGTCGGCAAAGACCCCAGGCCTCTCCACGCTTCTACCCTGCCAGGGCTGCAGGTCAGACCACCTGATCTGTCTGCCTTCTCTCTCTCTGTCTGCCCTATTTTCATTGTCTTTGTGTCTATGTCCTTCTGAGATATCTGCTATTAACTCACAGCAGTTTGAGGGGACGGCTGGTGCCAGGCCTTTTGGCCAGGGAGGCAGGGAGGGAGGAGGAAGGCGAGTGGGAGTCTAGTTTGTGGGGACAGCAGGGATGTGGCCCCAGCTGAAAGTGCTCCGAGGGTCCTTTCGTCACCCTCCCCCATCACCCACAGGCTCAGCCCCATCTCCTGCAAAGGCCGAAGTCCAGCTTGTTTTCATAGGTGAAGGTGATGGTGACTCTCCCAACTCTCTGGCTCATGGCAAGATTCTTATCTTCTTGGCCGGCCCTGTCCTCTCCACGCTCTGGGGTGATGGCCCTGTGGAGACCTCGGCTTCTGCGCGGTTGTTCTTAATTAAATTTGAAATCAACTTGGACAAGAGGGCTTTGGGAGCTTGGTGGGCCGTGGGCCAAGGGCCTGAGCAACTGCCACGGACTAGCACCACCTCCCACAGTCCTGATCCCGGGGACATGTGTACAGATTATGGAGAAATCCCTCTGCAATGAGTTAGGTTAACTCTTTAGCTTAGGTGCTGGGTTTCAGCAGCAGCCACAGACCAGGGGCAGAGGACTGGGCTTTCCTGGCTGTCTGGAGCTAGGGATTAGCTGTGTGTGGCAGCAGGAAGCAGGAACCAGCGTCCCCCAGCACGCTCAGGATGACAGCTGGGGGCCTGCAAGCTCTGAGGGATCCTTACACCCATCCCAGCTACGCCTCCCAGCCTTTCTCAGAGGGTTTTCCCTTAAAGCACCCCAAGGAGCTGGTATTTCCAGAATAGAATGTTTGGGGTGTGTGGGGGGTGCCTGGCTCCTAAGAGGAGAGACCAGCAGTGTGGAGCTGACTTGGGGTCAGTCCCTGCTAACATGTAGCTCACTGGACGAGTGTTTTTGAGTATCTACTATGCGTAGTACTGAAAGTGCTGGGGGCTGGGGAGCATCTGTTATCTGCTGCACACGTAGAACACGGTAGGCGTGCTGCACTGCCGAGCAGTCGGTAACTACCGTTTGTTAAGCGTGCACGTGTGTTACACACACTCTCTTCTGTAATCATCGCAACAACACTGAGAGTTACCTTTATCGCCACTGACCGATGGAAAGACCGAGGCCCAGAGAGGTGAAGTAACTTGCTCCAGGCCACACAGGTGGTGACAGAACTGGTATTAGATCCCAGGCCAGCCTGACACAGAAAGAACTTAGAACGTGTCAAAGGTGACAGGATGCATCCCCTCGTCACAACTATAAAGTATTTTTGAGGCAACCCAAGAGCAAAGACAGCATTGCATGGCGAGCTTTGGAGGGGTTTAACCTGGCAGCAGGTGTTCATGGAGTTAGTGAGCAGACCTCCCGGCCCTGCAAAGCTGCCTTCAGCAGGTGGGACAGGGCCAGCTCGTCCATCTCAGCTGAGACAGGAGGGAGATGCAGAAGGAAATAGCGGTGCCTTCAAATGCAATAGCCGCTTGAGGACCAGTAAGGGACAGCCCAGCCCCGCACGGTCACGAGTGTGCATCCCTCCCTGCACCTACCCCAGGGCTGCTGACTCCTTCTGCCAGTGCCTTTTTGTGACACTCGGATCCTTTGCTCTCAAGCTTCTCTCTGTCTTCTTTCTCGAAGGGAGGGGACTGGGCAAGCGTCATGGGTCGAGATGTGTCCCTCTTGAATTCATACGCCAGAGTCCTAACCCTTAGTACCTCTGGCTGTGACCTTATTTGGAGAGAGGGTCTTTACAGAGGTAATCGAGTTAAGGTGGGGCCTTGGGTGGGCCCTACTCCGATATGACTCATGTCCTTATAAAAAGGAAATCTGGACGCAGACATGCACGCAGGGAAGACGACATGAAGATATAGGGAGAAGATGCATCTGCAAGCCAAGGAGAGAGTCCAAGTGAAGATCCTTCCCACAGCCCTCAGAAGGAACCTTGATTCTGTGGACACCTTGATTTTGGACTTCTCCCTTCAGTACTGAAGTGACAAATGTCTGTTGTTTAAGCCACACAGTCTGTGGTACATGGTTACAGCGGCTCTAGCAAACCAACATGGGAAGTAATTTATATCCTAGAGTGAATCAGGGTTCAAACAATTCCAGAAGCATTTTCAATTGAAAAGAGCAGGAAAAAAACCAGAGGAATGCTTCTTCAAGGATGGCACTGAGCATTCTGAAATTTGAAAGGGCAAATGTTGGGGCGCAACAGATCTCTGCAGACCCCACGTGTTATTTCACACACGCTGTCCCCAAGGGCGTGACAGGCCAGTTCCCAACAGGCTCTGACATTTTCCTCCAGGTTACTCCCATTCTGAGACCCCAGTGTCTGTTTAGCAGCTTAGTTTTTGTTTCCTGGAAACGGAGCAATGCCAGTGCCACCACCTCGAGTGAGCCGGGCTCTCCCTATAGCTGTGACTTTTGGAAACTGTTTCTGGTTTCCAGAAGGTAAAAAAACGGTCCCTGGGGTCACTTTCTCCTTGGCAGCCAGTGGGGTAGTATCCAAGCTTCCTTTGAGTTTTGCCTACAGTTCTACAGCCTGGGGTATTGGTGCTCGGCCCACAGGGAAATCTGTGCATTGAAATGTAGGGGATAAATACAGAATTTGGGCGCAGTTTGGAAAATCTCTGTGTGTTTCCTTGTGTCTTCCTGGGGACAAGCCTGATTCGTCTGTTCAGCTCTCGCTTATTGAGCATGTACCCTGTGCCGAGGTTGGGGCCAGTCCTGAGTAAGTCTGACACTCTTGCCACCAAGGAGTTCCTGGTCTGGGAGGGGAAAGTGACAATAGACGTACGCTTCCAGGTCTGATACTTGTTCCCAAAGGGAAAGTGTCAACTCCACACTCCCTGCTTTGTCCTGTTGTCTTTATGTTTTTCCTGTCTGTTCTTATCCATTTAAAAATGATTATGAACTTTGAGGGCACAGCGATCCCACAGGCATAGTCTTTCCCAGAGGATTTCCTTCCTGTGGGCACAGAGAAGGTAGTTTTTATCAAACTACAGTGTGCGTAACAATTGCACGGAGGAACTTGTTAAAGTGCAGATTCCCTGGTCCTGCCCTTAGAGGTTCTGAGTTGGTGAACTGGGGTAGAACTCAGGAATGTGCATTTTTACCCAGAACCCCCTGTGATTGTGATTCTGGGACTCTGTGTACCACACTTAGAGAATCCAGGATCAAGGGCCACTTGCCACTATTTTTTTTTTTTTTTGTATTTCCACAAAATAAAATAGAAAGCAGAAAATCATAAAAAGTGAAACTGGCCAATGTCAGGAAGAAAAGAATTCTTTTTGTGAAATTAGCAAGTCAATTCAACGCTGACTGAATGGGATTGGATTTCTGCTACCTTAGGTGCTGCTTGGATTTTTAAAGGCCCTTGGGGAGAAGGTACAGTATTTAAGTCAGCCGTGTCCCTTTCCTTTCCACTGGAACGTAGCTAAAAGATTCCGAAGCCTCATGGTATGTGATTGGAAAGGTTTCCAGCACAGATAAGTGTTTGAACAGTCACTTGGATGTCTCTGATTTTCTTAGGATTAGGGGCTTCGCAGCATCACAGATCCCAGACTCTGACCTGGAACAGGACAATAATATAGGTGTAATGAGATTGTCACAGTGGCCACCTATGTATGGGTCCATCATGTGGCCCATGGGTGACAAAGGGGTGGTGACCAGCTATGAGGTTGGTCACCCCACCTGGGAGCTGGTTTCTGATGGGTCCTTGCACATGGTCCTGAGGACCAAACAAACAGGTCTGGCCAGACAACCAGAGAGCTGTGTGTCTGAGACAATCCCTGTGCCCTCTCTGAGACAATCCCTGTGCCCTCTCTGAGTCAATCCCTGTGCCCTCTCTGAGTCTTGGTTTGCTTATCTGCAAACCAGTGGCTCTAAGAGCTCCTCTGCCTCTGACAGCGTGGCCACACCCAAACCAGGCTACTACCCTTGCCTCGTAAGCTCCATACGACCTCCCCTGGCCCATCTGTCATCCCGGCGTCCAGAATGGTCCCTGGCACAGAGCAAGCACTTGATCCGTAGCTGCGGAGGGCCCTTTTTTCTCAGAGTGGCCCCGAACCCAACCACTCTGTATCTGGCATATTCCTGACCTGTCTACGTGGACAGAAAGAAGGAAACTGGAGACGGTGCTATTTTTTTCCTTAGGGACCCCGTCCTGTTCCCTCGGCCCCATCCAGTTGCTGGCATTCTGGGCCCGGAACCTGAAGCCAATTTCCCTCCCACTTATTCTGACTCATGTCTTTCATCACGTCTCAGGAGAGGGCGTCTGTTACTCCCTTCTCCTGGGGAACGGGAGGGCCTTGGGCAGAATCTCAGCTGCAGGCCAGTGCAGCCAGCTCTGGGCATACTCCCGCGGCTTCTCGTGTGGGTCTTGCACACTTGAAGGGAGGCCCCTTCCTCCTTCCTCGGCTGTGTCCCTCCCTGCCCCCTGGGGCCTTGGAAAAGGGAAAATCGTTCTTGCTTCTTTCCCCTCTATCCTCCTCAGTCGTGATTTGGAAGGACATGAAGTGTTATTGGCCGTGTAAGGAGTGACGGTTTCTGCATTTCTCGCTGGCAGCATCGAGCAGCCACGGGCGCGGCATACCAGGCGCTGGTCCTGAAGTTGAGACCACCAGGGCTCCACGTCTCTCCGCCACCCTAACTCTGCCTCCACGAGATTTTCAGAGGGAAGATCTTTGCTGAAAATCCAGCCAGAACCCTTGCCAGCGCATTTGGGAGAGGAAGGCTCGCTCTTGCATGGGCTTTCCAGTGCATTCCTATAATTACAGCTTGATTCTAAGTGCTTATTATTACAAAGCCAATGCACTCCCTGCCAAGGAGATAGGAAAGACACCACATAAGCCACACCAACACAAGGTTTAGGGAAATCAGGGTTTTTACTGGATTTCAGAGAAAGGCATGGTGGTGAGAACAAAGGATGGGGATCTTCAGCCATGTACACACACTCCCAGATTCTTAGGGAGGGAGAAGAGGAAGAAGGATGTGAACTGGAGAAAGAAGATCTCAGCACTGGTGGCAAAGAGAGTGGTGACTTAGGACACAGACACACAAGGTGAAATCCCGGTTCGCAAGGGTTCTGGAGCACACAGCCTGCTGTGATGTCGAAACGTCTGTTTCCCCAAACGCTTACTCACTTCTGAGTGTTTACGTAGCTCACTGTGTGCCAGGCATTGTCCCAACCACTCTCCATCTATATTAACTCATTTAATTAAATTTCCATTAAGTTTCACAGGCTCTAGATTTATGGAATTTTCACCTGGAGACATTGAGTAAAATCTGTGATCACTCCTCACCCAAAGAAGCTCTTGGAATTGTGACAGATCATTCTAGATTCCAACCCACACTTTCCCTGTTAGCACCTGCATCTCTGCGGCGGGGAAACATTTAACCCTTCCTCTGCTTGGCAGGACAAGAGCTAGGAACAGGCATGAGAGAGGGAGGACAGGCTGGAGAGCGGGGACAGGGAGGGAAGAAGGTGGGATGAGGGAGAGGCCCAGGATCCGAAGGCAAGCTCAGAGCAATTCTGCAGCCGAATGAGCGGAGGCTGTTTTTCCTGAGATCTACCACCGGAGCAGAGGAGGGAGATCTGTCCCAACCGGTGAGATGGTCTGGCGTGAGCTTCCGACTCAGCCACTCCTCCCCCTTAGTTCATCCATCTCGTGGCAGGGAGCAAGGAGGCTCTGATGAGCTAATGCGCTCAGGAACTCTGGGTAGCTCTAGGTAGGAGGGGATCATCTTTTATGCCAGGGAATTACCCCATTCTTTGAAGAAGGACCAAAATCAGGATTGGTGCAACGTACGCAGGCCACGCGGGGGCTCTGCTTTGACCCTGTGGCTTGCGCATCTCTGTTCATCTCCAAGTTCCCTTTCTGTCCTTCCTTCCCCCTGCGGCCCCATTCGCGTGTTTGTGGTGCTGACTGCAGGGAGGTGACAGCAACGTTCCTGACGTGTTGGTTGAAATTCTTTCCGAGAGCCCTTTCTTTGTTGCAGTGGCCAAATCCATTCCTCTGCCTGAGTGAGGGGTTGGTTTTGCGGAACCTGAGCTGGGCGGAAGAGCCTCAAGGCAGAGGCAAATTGGAAGGCTGTTAAGAAGTGTCATGGCGACTGGTGCAGTGGCTCACATCTGTAATCCCAGCACTTTGGGAGGCTGGGGCAGGGGATTGCTTGAGGCCAGGAGTTCAAGACCAGCCTGGGCAACATAGCAACACCCTGACTCTATAAAAATTTTTTAAAAAATTAGCCAGGCATGGTGGTGTGTGCTTGTAGTCCCAGCTACTCGGGAGGCCGAAACAGGAGGATCACTTGAGGCTGCAGTGAGCTGTGATTGCACCACTGCACTCCCAGAGTGAGGCCCTGTCTCTTAAAAAAAAAAAAAAAAAATCATGGGTCAAGTTCTGGAGAAGTCATGTCCAGAGAGCCAGAGGTAGGATAGGAACTGGAAGATTCTTCGGATGAGTTCGCAGCTGCATAATGATTGAGAAGGGGCCCAGTGAGGATGAAACAGAGAATTCCCAAGGGGGCTGCTGGGAAAAGCTTTGGGAGGTCCACACATTGTTGCGAGTTTGAGGATGGTTGAAGGGATCAAAGGTAGGATGGAAAAGAGTGCTTTTCTCCCATAGTTTCCTTATAAAGGGAAACAAAAGTCCATCGTGAGCATGAATTGACATACTTCGTGTAACATGCCCAATACAGTGCCAGGTATATTGTAAATATTCAATAACTTAGCTTTTAGGATGATACTTTGTTAAAACCGTCAAGGTCATAATAAAATTCACTGCTGTTTACCTGCTTACCAACAACACATGGTGATACTGGCTTGAGATCATGGGAAAAGTGGGATACATTTTCTCAGTCCTGGCCTGATACTTGTTAGGTCCTGAGTCAGTAGGTCTGGGCCAGTTTAATGCCACATAAACATGCACTGTTGAGTTTGGGAAATGATGAAAAGTCTAGTTTCAGGCTTGATACTGTGAAAGAATTTTCTAAGAAGGCAGCGCTTGTCAGTGGCTATGCTTAGCCGCAGCCGGACACACATCAAGAAGGGAATGGACAAAGCCCGTGTGTTTGAACTCTAGGGTTCCTTGATGGGTCTGGGGAGGGGGAGTGACCGGAGGTAGACAGTGGGAACAGGCTATCTTTGAAGTCATCCAACATAGTGTTCCTTAACTGCAAACCCACTCCTAATTCTACTAAATGGCGTAAAACATTTTCGGATTCCTTGCTTATAATAACAACATGATAAAATTTTTTCTTCTTTTTTTTCATGAAGCCATTTCTCTCTTGCCACTCTCTTCAACCTGGCTTTGTTCCCATGAGTCTTGCTTGTCTGGAGGCCTAAAGAAAGCAAAAATATCTTAGAAGCTATAAAACTAGCCTGGAATTGGGGAGCAACTCTTCTTGGCTGGCTTCACCCTTATTTCCCCAGCCCAGGTGTAGCTTGTTGTTAAGTCACGTCCCCAGGAAGCTGTGGGCAGGAGGGGCTGACCTGGCCACTCTGGCACCCACTTCCCATCTCCTCTGGACTTAAGCATTTGCTGATTCTTGCCGAGACCAACAGAGGGTATCAGTTGCAGGAAATTTGGAGTCATGGTGGAAAGGGTCCACGACAGTAGCAACAAGGCACAGATGGCTGGTCTGCTCTCTGGGGTGCAGGCTCATCAGCTCCTGCACCCACAGCCCAGTGGCCAGGTGCTCAAAGGTGAGGCCTTCATTCCTAGGGTGGTGAGGAAATGGGGTCAGAGGTCAAGGCGCTTAGCACACAGTGAATATCCCAGAACATGGATTTTGGAGAATGATTTGATATGAGCAGTCCCACAGCTCTAACTAATATGAACTTGTATAGAGTCAAGAGTCTTCTATGTACAGATATCAGTGTCAGTTACATGATCCAATTGGTAAAATAATTTTCCTAGTTAAAAACCCTTACATTTGGACCTGGCTGCATTTATCGATGTTGTTCCTTTTCTTTCCTTCCACTGGTACATTTGTTTCCAGTTGTGTACATTTAAGATTAAAGATTAGGAGCGATGTTCAGTATTCCTTCTATTATTTCATTTGTGCATTAATGCATCACAATTTTATGAGCACTCACTATACCTGAGTCTAGGCCCTTGTGACATAAAGGGGAAAAAAAGTGGCTCCTCCCTGGAGAAAAGAGAGGGGCAGATAACAGGCCCGATACGATGCCATCCGCGCCACAGTGGAGTTTTGTCTGATGCCTAGTGATAGCTGAAGACAGAAAGCTGAGGAGCTCCAAAATCTTCCAGTGCGGTCCTGGGAGACTTCACGGGAGGTCGGATGCTTGAGCTGAGACTCCCAAGGTTGGCGAAGGGACTGGGCGGGGGAGAGGCAGGAATTAGAAGTAAACTATTTCAGATAGATGAAAAGCCACGCACCAAAGCACTGAGGTCGTCAGAGCACAGGCTATTCCCGGATAGTGAGTAATTAGAGATGTTGAAATATCGAGTACAACGGGAACCATGACCACGATGAGAAATGAAACTAGCTAGGAATGAAGGGGCCAGGTCACAGAAAGTCCTATATGCCATGCAAAGAAGGGTGCATTTTATCCTATCAGCCGTAAGGGGCCAAAAAAAGATTTTAAGTACCTGGGGAAGAGAGGATCTCATTTACATGTTAGAAAGATGACTTTGGTATCATGCAGGGGATGTATTATAGCGGATTTAGGCTGGAGCCAGGAAGACCTGTTGGGAGCATTTGAAAAACTGTAGGCAAGGAAGCTGAGAGCAGTGGTATGCAATGGTGATGGAAAGGGGTAGTTGACTTGAGAGAGTTGGGGTTTGGGGATGGTGAGCTCAATTGGACTTAATTTTTAGTTATGTGTGAGTGTGAGAAGGGGAGCATTCAGGCTGTTGGTTTTCTGACTTGGACAAAGGGTGGTTGGCGGTTCCACTCTCAGAGACAGGGAGATCAGGAAAGCAAGCAGTTGGGAAGAGTAAGATGGTCAGAAGGGTTTTTGACATGCTGAATCTGAGATACTCACGGAAGGTCCAAGTGCAGGTGCTTAGCAGGCAGCTGAGTCTATGCGTATGGAGCCCAGGAGAGGAGTCTGGGCTGGGACTGTCGTTGAAAAGTCATTAGCATCAAGTGTCTGCATGGTTGAGTTACCCATGAGAAAGGATGTAGAGTGATAAGACAGCTGAGCCTGAGAAACACTGAAATTTGAGAGATGGGTAGAGAAGGAGATGGGTAAAGCTTATGTAAGGGCTACAGGGAGAGATCATAGGAGAAGGGAGAGGGTTAGGAGAGAAGAGAGTGTCTGATATAGAAGTCAGAGAACATTTAAAGAAGGATGTTGCAAGTAATAGGGTAAACATAGCAGAAGGACAAATAAGACTGCTGGTTCCCTTGTATTTGGGAACCAGCAGGTCATGTGTGGCCTTGGTGAGAGCTGTTTCAGTGCAGAGAAGGAGGAACAGGCCAGTGAGCTGAGCAGTTATGGATGGACGAGAAAGCAGACAGCTGAAATGTAGACTACATTCAAGAGAAACTTAATGGCGTGGATAGAGAGAGAGAGAGAAAGAGAGAGAATATTACTTGGAGGAGAAGAAAAGTTAACAGACCGTTAAGGTAGAAAGCACTTGAGGGTATTAATAGAAAGAGCAGAGGAAGCCAACGGAGAGAGATTAAAAAAACATCAGACATATTGGGTCACTCGTTTGCAGGAGGTTTGGGAAGAAATGGGCGAGAATGCATGATCAATCTTGGATGCAAGATTGATGTAGGGAAGGAGACGAGGCTGCAGGTATGGGTGTGATCTGAGCGAGGAATGTGGGGCTGAAGCGGACCTTCAGTGGGCCTGGTCTTAAGTGGGGTTGAAAGTGGAAAGAGAAGCAGCATCATTGGAGTTATTGGCACGAGAGTGGCCATGGACCCGCGCCGGGCTTAGCTGGGAAAAAATGGTGTTAGCGGTGAGATGACAAACTGGAAGAAAAGGGAGCAGTGCACAGTCTGGATACCATGACGAGGTGAGAGAATGGACAAAGGGAAAGAGCTGGAAAGATAGGACATGTGGCAGAGACCTTGGGTCTTAAAATGGCAGAGATGGGACTATTTTGGGTGATGGCAAGTCCAAGGTGTGGCCATGAGGATGGGTCGGGGAAGAGCACAGACAGTGGAAAGCGTTCAGATTCAGGTCAGGGAACCAAAACGCTGTAGTGTCCACTGGACAGGGACAACCTCTAGGATGGCCGCAGGGGTTTTCATCAAAAGAGGCCATGAGGCAGCAAGTATGAGATGGAAGAACCCAAGAGCTCAGAGAGACAACCCTCACTTTAGAGATGAGACTGGCCACGTATGAAGGTAAAATTCTTGAGAAAACATGGTCTCCTAATTAAATAGCTGAGGGCCAGGGAGGGTCCATTTCTTTGTTTCTTTGCCTAGTTCTGCCAGGACTACACTTGCAGAACTCTGCTTATTTTTTGTTTTTTGAGACAGCGTCTCACTGTGTTGCCCGGGTTAGAGTACCGTGGCGTCATCCTAGCTCACAGCAACCTCAAACTCCTGGGCTCAGGCGATCCTCCTGCCTCAGCCTCCCAAGTAGCTGGGACTACAGGCATGCGCCACCATGCCTGGCTTATTTTTTCTATATATTTTTAGTTGTCCAATTAATTTCTTTCTAATTTTAGTAGAGACAGGGTCTCCCTCTTGTTCAGGCTGGTTTCGAACTTCTGAGCTCAAACAATCCGCCCGCCTCGGCCTCCCAGAGAGCTAGTATTACAGGCGTGAACTACCGCGCCTGGCCAGAACCCTGCTTATTTTAATAGCAAAGGGGCAAAGCTAGTTATTTCCAGTATCCAGAGAAGTGGAAACTTCGACAAGAAGTGTGTCAATGACTTGCCCCAAAAGCCATCACCAAAGGACTGACTTCAGTTTGTCAGTTCATCCCTCCTTCCTCTCCCCTTGGCTGCTTCTCTCTCGTGTAAAATATCACAGCAGCGCCGGGTCAGCGTGGGCCTCCCTGGTGTGTGCCTTCTGGAGATTTGGCGTTTAGATTTGATACAGACATGTGGATGGGAATTTTCCCACTTGGCAGAGTGGTGTGAAAATCAGGAGGGAATGTTTTTCCTGCACAGCAACAAGAGGTATCAAATCATGACTTCTTCTTTCTCCCATCTAACTCTGTTGCTATTTATATAGATCTAACAGTTCCGTAACAATACCTTTTGCTTGGAAAGGGCTTTCTCTTACCAAAAGTCAAAAAAAAAAAAAAAATTCCTAGATTTTTTATTTCAGAAGTGGACACCATTGGTTCTCTTTTCTACTTTCAATTTTTTTTCATAATGAACTACTTCTGCGTCTACTTCCTACCGCCCCAACCCCTGCCTAGGTGTGAGGTTCTTGAAGGCTGTGACTGTACTGTGTCCCATGGATCACAGAATCCTCTAAACTCTCCCAGTCCTTAGCATATGGCCAGTGTGTTTGTTGAATGAATACGTGAAAAGCCTTTGCCCACCACTTTAAGGTGAATACTCTGAGGCTTGAACAACTGTGACAGGGATACGTCACCCCGAATCCTCCTCTCTCACCCATCGCTCCCTGTGATAAAGCCAACACAGATGGTATAAAGAAAAAAGATCAGAGCCCAGGATACCTGGGTTTAATTTTGACTTTGCCACTAGCTGTGTAGCTTCAGGTGAATCTTTGAACCTCTCTGAATCCTGGTTTCCTCATGTGCAAATCAAAAGACATAATACCTCCTTTGTTTGATTGGGAGGAAGATTAAGTGTGATTACACGTGGCCAGGGAACTAAAGTATGAGAACCGATCAATTAAGGAGAGATTCTATCTTGACTCCCATCTGTATAGATATCCATCTACCCAGGTCCCGGGGCATGTATCTCTGAGCTGCTGAGCTAATTAAGAAGTGCCTCTGGAAGCCCTGGAACAGTTTTGTGCTCTGTAAAAAATGAATCTGAAATTGATTTCACGATTGGGACCTCGCAGAAGCGATGAAGCGCAGGTGCCCACGTGGGTGAGATGGAGAGGAAGAGAGAAGGGTGTCTACAAGTCATAGTCTGCCGGGTCACTAGGCAGAGGCTTGGCGAGAACACAGTGAGAAATGCCTCTTTCCTGAAAGAAAGTTGATGGTGGTGATGACCAGGACCTTGAATATCAAGAAAAGACCAAGGACAGAAAAGAAAATTTCTGAACATTTACCGTGTTCCAGATACTGTGTTAGTTGTTGTATACTTGTAACATCTTTTAATTATTTAATAAGACCCCTTCAAGGAGTTGAGAAAGCTGGCATCCTGGAGAAAAGAAATTTTGGATATGCCAGCATTTTTTTTTTTGGAGATAGAGTCTCACTCTGTTGCCTGGGCTAGAGTGCCATGATGTCAGCCTAGCTCACAGCAACCTCAAACTCCTGGGCTTAAGCTATCCTCCTGCCTCAGCCTCCCGAGTAGCTGGGCCTACAGGCATGCGCCACCATGCCCGGCTAATTTTTTCTATATATATATTTTTAGTTGTCCAGATAATTTCTTTCTATTTTTTTTAGTAGAAATGGGGTGTCACTCTTGTTCAGGCTGGTCTTGAACTCCTGACCTCGAGCGATCCTCCTGCCTTAGCCTCCCAGAGGACTAGGATTACAGGCGTAAGCCACCGCACCCAGCCTGGATATGCCAGCTTTAAAACTACCTACAAGTTAAAAAATATGTGAGTACTGATTGATTTGTGTAAAACAGTTTTATGCAAACAGAACCAAAAGGAACTAAGCCACTGTAGATGGAGGTGTTCCAGGACAGTCTCTGGACTAATGATAGACTGTGAGCTGCATAAAAGTATGAATCGCATCTGTTTGGGTTACTCTTGCACAGTGCTTTCCAAATGATAGGTGCTTGATACAGGATTTGATGTTTGGAGCCACAGTGGCCATTTTGTGCCCATGAGGAAAAGGAAGATAATTTCAAGGAAGGGGACCCAGACTTCTGACACATTTAAACTGCTAAATTAACCCACAGTGGGACCACCTCCCTTCAGACTTCTTGCTCTATGGCATAAGTAAATGCCCTTGTTTTTAAAAGTCATTTTTCTCAGTTTTTTTGAAACTCATAGCCAGAAACATCCTGACTGACCCAGTCACTAAGCATGAGCTTGGGTTTCACTTCTGTGCTTCAGTTGGATCATCCAGACCATGCCCTTTAACAGAGCTGCACCTTGCAAGACTGGTGGCAGGCACCTATTTCTTTAGGCTAAAGTATAAAATCTGCTGAGACCTTGGGGTTGCTCCCCCACTATTAAACAAACTCAAGCATTTCATGTGAGGGTTGGATTCCCGGCAGTGCGGGTGGCAGAGAATGAGCCTGGCAGCTTGGTGTTTGATTTGTCAGGGTGCCACGTGGAGCCGGGTGCCAGGGCCATGTTACATGATCTAAGCCATCTCACTGACCTGCCCATTGCTGGGCCTCATGGCAGGCCAGCATTTAAGAAGCATAGTTTGCATTCCTCCCTGTCCTGGCGAATTTTATGAAGAAAGACACCTGAACCGGTCCATTGCACATTTTCCCTTTCCTTTTTCTGTTGGATCTGCTGCTCTCCAATCTAAACCATGGGGTAGGGTGAGGGAGGGCCTCAGTGTGCTCTGAAGCTTTATTAAGCATTCATTAGAGAAGATGGCGATTTGGGTACATCACTGTTTGGGTGAGATATTCAGGAGGGCTTATGACTTTGATGGGTATACCATGGCATGTCATGGAGATGCAACAAACCAACTTCTGTTCCTCAAACACATTGTCCTGGCATGGGGATGGCTACCTGGGAAGAGCCATTCCAGCTGTTAGCCACTGGATCTCTCCTTTCTCCTGGGGTGACCCAAATTAGCATAAAGTGATTAGATAGCAAGACCTGAGATGTGTCCGAGCATGATTCCAAGGAGACTCAGTTGTCTTAGTGATATTGGGCAAATGAATGAATGGATTTTCAATTCATTCTCTCCGAAACGGAACTTCTCCTGCTCAGTCTTTGTCATTGCCCCAGTGGCTGAAGGTCACGGTGCTGCACAGAGAGGAGAGGCAGAGCTGGGGGATGGGGGAGAGACGGGAGCTGCAGCACCCGCAGGTGCACCTGGCTTGGGGAAGGTGAGCTTCGGGACAGCCAAGCTGCAAAGTCTTCCCCAGGAATCCGCTGAGAAAGGGTAGGGCGTAGCCACTGTGCCCCGGAGCAGAAGCCCATCCACACTGAACGGTGTCTAGATAATTGCCTTTACGTCATTGAGTATCAATGATCACAGGGTTTTTGGGGAGGAGGAGATGGGCAACCTCTCTGGAACCTTCTGAATGTCCTCTATGCCTCACTGGCATGAGGTGGTACAGTCAGAGTTCCCGATCCCACTTCCGGCCCAGCCAACTGTCGTCAGCCCTTTCGTCTGGATAGAATCCTGAGGTGCGGTTGCCCTGTGGCTACTGTTGCATTTCGACATCTGTGTCATGTCGACCTACCACGTATCTTTTATTTTTTAAGTTTTTATTTTGAAACAACCTGAAGCTTGCAGAAAAATTGCAAATATATTACAAAAACTTTTTCTCATGAGCCGTTTGAGACTATATCACCAACACATGTGAGTACATTGCCAACATGTGCTGCGTTGCTGTGCAAAAACGTGTGTAATTCCCACAACAACACAGCTTCCTATGTAGCGACATCTGCCTGGCCGTGTCCTACTTAGCTGCCGTGCAGCCGTCGTAACCTGGACCTTGACGTCGACACGCTGTCACCACTTAATCCTTGGAGCCCAGTCACCTTTCACCAACTGCTCCAATAATGTCGTTTGTAGCAAAAGGATCCAATTGCCATTTATTCTTTTAATTTTCTTTAAGTCTCTTTGAACCATAACAGTTTCTCCGTCTTTCCTGGGCTTCCATGACTTCGGCGGTTGTCAAGGCTATAGGCCAGCTACTCTTTGAATATCCCTCAATTTTAGTTTGATGACTGCTAATGATTAGATTTAGGCGATACATCTTTGGCAGGGGTGCTGTGTCCTTGTTGCAGCCTGGTACACAACTCTGAGTACTTGATTGACTACACAGATTAAGTGGGTCTGCTAGATTTCTCCATCGTAAAGTTATCCCTTTAGGTAAAAATTTCCCTGTGTGATTAATAATCTTTTTTTTTTTTTGATGGTGAGGTATTTTGAGACTTTGCAAATATTCTGTTTCACATTAAATTTTCAGTTAGTTTATTTATATCAACACGTGGATGTGAGGATTCCGATTTTCTTCAGTAGCCATAAGCCATGACTTCATTATTTAATATGTTGCTCAAATTATCTCCGATGTGGCCGGTGGGACCTCCTTCTAGCTGATGTTTGTGCCCTTTCGACATGTCTCTGTCACGGTTTGAGCACCTGCTTGGTTCACGGAGCGATGCAGTGGTCCAGGCTCAGCCTGAGCGTTCCCTGCCCCGGCCTGAAATCAGCCCTTTCTCCAAGGAGCCCTGGTTCCTTCCAGTGCAGAATGCTACGTAGAAAACAGACCTGGGAACGGAGCACGCTCACTGCGGTTGGGCTGTCGCTGCTCCCAGGCCCTCTCAGGGGAGCTGTGCGCACAGACGTACATGGCAGTGTACGCGACCCACACTCACACATCACGCACACGCACTGATATTTACATCTGTGTTTATTCCTGTATGTTTCTACACGTATTGAAAGCCGTGAGTTTATGTTATTGTCTTCAGTTTCACACCAGCACCCAGGGTCCGTTCTAGCTTCCTCCCTTCCTATAGTTGGAACCTCTTCCCCACAGGGAGGAATCTGGCATTTGTTATCTGTGGTCTGTTTACTGATTTGGTCTGTTCCCTGTTCACAGCTGGTCTCTCCTCACGTGGCCACCCTCCTCTCCACAGCGACGCCTCGTTACCCTACACAGACTCCGACCTCCTTTGCCGGACCTTTCCTGGTGTGGACCTTCGTCCTCCTTTGGGCCTGACACTCGACCTTGGGTCCCGGTGGCTCATCTCTGCTGTCACAGGGTGGGCAGTGTGGGCAGTGTGGGAAGCTCCACTAATGGCTTTTGACTTTTGTGTTCAGGAAGGGAAAGGGAAGAAGGAAAAGACGGGATGGAAAAAACTCTACCTGGTCTTTACAGTGACAATTTGGTGCCGAGAGAGTGTGAAGCCACACAAGCACTTCAGTCTACTAAATCAGTTTAGCGAGGCCTATTTGTGTTGGACTGCGCTGTTACACTGACGTCACTTCTCATGTCTTCTGACTTCTCTGTGCTTCCCTCCTCAAATGACACTGTGAGTGCTGAGAATCCTCTACACAAATGGCAGGCCTTGCTTCTTACCTTCACTTATCGCCCACTCGGGTTTGGGTCTAGAGCGTCTCCTTTGGTAGCAGGAAGAGGAAGCCAGATCCCTGGGGGCAGAGCCCTCTGCCTCGTTCTCCTAGGCAGAGTGTCCCTGCATCTCCCTCCTCCATGGCACCTCCGCAGGCTGGGTTCCCAGCTCCTCACTCACCCTTTCCCCCTTGGAGGCCCCACCCTGCTCCTGTGACAAAATGCCTGGGAGTCGTAGGTACAGGGACAGTGATGGGGAAAGCCAAGGCCACCCCTGCCACAGGGCCACACTCTTTTTTTTCCCTAGTCCCAACCTCATTGTCCTGAGGTTTGTATTAACACAAAGGGCAAGGCCTACTGTGCCATGAACTGAGGACAGATCCTCGGCCACCGCTGGAGGATTTGGGATTAGCCTGTGAAAGCAAAGAACCGTCTGACTCTACTGCCAGAGCTGTTTCTTCTTTGTGACACCACGCGCCACAACCTCCTCATCACTCCCAGGCATGGCCTCTGTCTCTTCTCCCTGATAGACCTTGTGTCGGGGTCTGTTGCCTGTACTACCGTTTGGCAGCTTGGGGGAAGGAGTGAGAGTGAGAATGCCACCACGGGGTGATGAGTAGGCAGGAGGGACAGAGAAAGAGGGACCCAGGAGTGCCAAAGAAAATCCAGCTATTGGACCCCTAACGGGTATGGGGACAGAAGACAGATTTGCATGTCAGCTCTGGGTAGTATGTATCTCCCCAGGTCTCCCATTTGGCTGGAGCTCGACGTGGGAAGATAAGGACAGCTAGCCTTCTTCTCTGAGTCACGGCAGGGGAGGAACGTGGAGCCTTGGGGGTTTCTAAAAGCCAGGGACGGGACTCGAAGATGTCCCGCAGGGAGGTGCAGGATATTGATGTTTCCAGCTCCGCTGCAGCACACCCCTTCCCTGCTCCAGGATTCTTGAACGATGTGACTCCTTCCCCAGAGAACACAGTGGCCTGGTCATAACTTGTTAAATACCGTAATTAAAATAGTTCTCTTATTAACTTCATGATAACACTTTTTTTCCCCTCCTCCTCTGAAATTACATGTTAGCATTTTGTTAATTAAATTTCCAGTTCCAACAGAACTGCCATGGGGTTTGCAGAGGGCCTTCCTCCTGGGGGTGGAAAGGTGGCCCAGCAGGTCATACTGGTCCTTGTCTTTTCTGGGGCTAAATGCCTCTTCTGAAAGAAGGTTGAAAGGAGGAAACAGGAGCACACTCTCTACCTGCAGAAGGCAGCCAGACTTAGGAAGTAAAAATAAAGGACCTCAGTTAAAATTGAATTTCAGATTTAAAAAGAAATACTTGTTTTTTAGTATAAGTATCTCCCAAAGGTTGCATGGGATATACTTATACCAAAAACTTATTAGTTATTTCTCTGACATTCGACGTTAGTGGCGGGTCCTGTATTTTCTCTGGCAACCCCACATCTACATCTAAACCTGCCTTACAGCTCAGAGAAGAGGGGTTTCTACTCCCTTCTTCATGTATGATGGTTCCTTAATTATCAAATTAGCATTAGGCTTGTTTTTACTGTTTTGGTCAGCTCTTTATTCCTATAGTCTCAAAAGATCTTATAGTTATGCATTTTGTTAATACCGATATGGTGACTCATGTGGATCTATCGCTCTCTTAATCATTTAAATAGCGTCCACAAGGGTGTCTACCGTGCAAAAGGCTAGAGATACAAAGGTCGACGAGACATAGGCCTTGACCTCAAGGAGCTCACTGCTTACGGCAGGGGTCCTATGGCCCCAGCCCACCATCTGGCTTTGTAAATAAAACTTTACTGGAACACGGCCACACCCATTCCTTTCCTATTGTTCATGGTCCTTTCACCTCCAGTGGCTGAGCTGAGTAATTGTGGCAGACTGTGTGCCCCGAAAGCCTGAGATATTTACTTTCTGGCCTTAACAGAAAGTTTGCTGACCCCTGATCTAGAAGAAGAACGAATCAACAATGTGAACAATATCCTAAGGGAGACGGAAGCAAAGTGTGTGGGAAGCACAAAGGAGAGGGGACCTGACTGTGTTTCTGTGCCACCCCCAGAACGTGTCAGAGCTGGCAGTGGAGATGATAGTGCAGTTGAGTTTTAAAGGATTTATTAACAGTTGGGCAGGGGAGGGGGACTCGTATCCCAAGTGGAAGAAACAGCATGTGCAAAGGCACAGGGGTCCATTGGGGCTGTGTCCTCGGGATGTGGAAGGGGGTAAAAGGTAGGAAGACATCACATCTTGAGGGCCTCAGTATGTCAGGTATTTACATTTCACTTACATAATGCACACAGTAGGTCTAGAAGTTGACATTAGAATCCATATTTTACACAGGAGTAACTGAGAGTTTAATTACATGGTCCAAAGTCCCAAAGAAGGAAGCAGAAGGATCAGGACACTAACTCAGAGAGGGTCCATTTAAAAGCCCACATTCTCAGCACCCTCCACGCCGCACTGCACGATGAAATGCCCAGCATGCTTAAGGAACAGACGGTTCCTGGAGAGCAGGGAGCAGAGCCCACACTGAGCAGCGGTTCTCACCCAGGGATGAATTTCCCCTCTGAGGGACATTGGGCGATATCTGGAGATATTTTTGGTTGTCACGGCTTTGAGGGGACGTGCTGTTGGCATTTAGTGGGTAGGGGCTGGGGAGCCAGGATGCTGCTAAACACCCAAGAATGTGTGGGACAGCCCCTCCCACCACAGGGGAATCCATCCAAAAGGTCAATAGCACCATGACGAGAAACCTTGCCTTGCATCTCCATGCCCAGCACAGGCCAACAGAGGGGGACATGGTAAATATTTGTTGAACTTTAAACCCCCAAAAAAAGTTGTGTTTAGGGAACAGGGAAAAGCTTAGCGTTAGTGCTGAGTAGGGTGTAGTGGTAGAAGATGTTGCAAGAGTACAAATTAGAATCGAAGGTGTGCGAGGTCTGACATACAGAAGAGTTTTAATGTATTCTAAAGGCCTGGGGGCCATCAGGGAGGCATTTTAGTCTAAGAGAGTGACATCATTGCGAGTATTTGTTGGAGGGTTCCATTGACTGTATGTCAAGAGGAGATTTACACAGGGAGAACTACCACTTCCACTAAGGCAGGGACAGTGGGAAGAGAGAGGCAGAAACAATTTTGCAAGAAGTTAGGAGGTAGACACTCACCAGGCCATGGGTGTGCGACGCAAGAGGAAGGGTCACGAAGGTACTTGTTTGAACAGTTGCAACACTGACTGAGGTAAGGGATCTAGGAGGAGGGCAGGCCAGGTGTGTGTGCATGGGTGGAGCATGTAGGTGTGAGGGATGCTGACGCTGGATTTGCCAATTCGGAGGTGGCTACAGGATTCCCTGTTCCCATGTGGCAGTTTCCAGTAAGCCACTGGAAATTTGAGTCTGGAACTTGGAAAATAAGTCGAAAATGAACATATTGATTTATGTGAGTATATTTTTCCCATTACTGTTTATTCTTTGCATAGTTTTGTCCATTCTCCTCACCAGACCATAAGTCCCCAACGCCAGAGATAGAGATTATGAGCTCAGACAGATTGAGTTTGAATTTTGACTCTACTGTGTTCTAGCTGTATAATATTAGGATGTTAGGATGTTATTTTGCTTCTCTGAGCCATAAAATTCCTCATCCATAAATGGGGGATGATATTAGCCGTGTTAAATGGCTGGTATGACGACCAAGGGAAGTGTTGGATGTCAAGCATGTAGGATGCCTTCAGGAAAGATGGCAATTTGTTCCTTTAACATCTTTTTTTTTTTTTTTAATTTCAGGATATTATGGGGATACAGATGTTTAGGTTACGTATGTTGCCCTTGCCTCCCCTTCCCCTGCAAGTCCGAGTTCCAAGTGCGTTCATCCCTTCCTTTAACATCTTACTCTCCAATCCCAGTGTACACACACTCATGTGTGCACACACACATGCAGTCTAGTACAAGATTTTGTAAAGCTTAATGTTGTCTCTAGAGGCCAGTTACCTTTCCCTATTAACCAAAACCAAAAAAACTCACTGTGAAAACTCTTTAAGCTTTACACATTTTGTGCATTCTTTTTCTGTAGGAATGCTATGTTTTAATCCAAATTCAAAAATGAAGAAACTGAGTCACGAGTAAGATGAAAGAAGAAAATTACTAATTGCATTTTCCCCATCTCCAAATATAATAGACCATTATCAAAAGTCTCTTTTGAAGATTGACTCCAAGGCCGGGCGCGGTGGCTCACGCCTGTAATCCTAGCTCTCTGGGAGGCCGAGGCGGGTGGATCGTTTGAGCTCAGGAGTTCGAGACCAGCCTGAGCAAGAGTGAGACCCCGTCTCTGCTAAAAATAGAAAGAAATTATCTGGACAACTAAACATATATAGAAAAAATTAGCCAGGCATGGTGGTGCATGCCTGTAGTCCCAGCTACTCAGGAGGCTGAGACAGAAGGATCGCTTGAGCCCAGGAGTATGAGGTTCCTGTGAGCTAGGCTGACGCCACGGCACTCACTCTAGCCCAGGCAAAAAGAGTGAGACTCTGTCTCAAAAAAAAAAAAAAAAAAAAGAATAAAGATTGACTCCAATCTTAGCTCTTTCTCAACACTCATTCTCTTTAGGAAAGCTGGTCTTGGATTAACACTTCTGTCTCTATTTGAACATCAAGGCTAGAGACTAGGTGGTGGCCCATTAGGACTTCTCTTAGATAATGGAGTTTCCTTGGTGTATCAAAATATTATTATCATTTTGTGTTTTTGTGGGCAATGGACTGATCATTGAGGGATGAGATGGCCAATTCAGTTTGGATACTGGCTGGATCAATAGAATTATTGTCATTTAAAATCAACCTGTGACTGGGGGAAAACATATGCAACATATGTGATCAAAGACTTGTATCCAGAATATATAAAGAATTCTCACAATTCAGTAAGAAGGAAAATAACTCAATAAAGAATAGGTAAAATATTCACCAAAGAAAATATATGAAAGGAAAATAAGTACATGAAAAAAATACTCCAGCAATTATTAGCCATTGGTCATGAAGGGAGTGCAACTTACAACCATGAAATACCACAACACACCCACTAGAAGGGCTAAAAATTAAAAAAAAAAAACCCAACAAAACAACAACATCAAATGTTGGTGAAGATGTAAAGCAACTGGAGCTCTCATACACTGCAGGAGGGAATGCAAAATGGCATAGCCACTTCAGAAAACAGTTGGGCAGTTTTTAAATATACACTCATCATACGACCCAGCAATTCCACTCCTTGATATTTACCCAAGAGAATGAACACAGGTTCACACGAAGACTCAGATATTCATAGCAGCTTTATTCACAATGGCCCCCAACTGGTAACAGCCCAAATGTCCGTCAGCTGTGGTATAACCATGCAGTGGAAAACTACTCACTAATAAAAAGGAATAGACTTCTGATATACGTAATGACATGAGTGATTCTCCAAAGCACTTTGTTCTAAATGATGAAGCCAGACCCGAAAGACTACTTACCACGTGCTTCTATTTAGATGAAATTCTAGAACGGCAAAGCTGTAGTGACAGGAAGTGGCTCAGTGGTTGCCAGGGACAGGCGGTAGGATGTGCATATTGACTTCAAAGGGGACAAGGGAACTTTCTGTAGTGACAAAAGAGTTCCACATCGTGAGTGTGCTGCTGCTTTTACAACACATTTGTCCCATCTTCTAGAATCGTGCATTTAATACTGGCGACTTTGTATGTAAATTATACCGCAATAAAACTAATTAAAAACAACCACCCGTGACCAACCTCCTGCCTCAGTGCACGTCATTCTCAGCACCCAGAGTGCCTTCCCCTTGTTCTTTCCAAGCCTGGCTTCCAATTTTAAGTTCCCAATTACTCTTTTCCTGTTTCCTTGGAATTTTAAAATTCCATTACTACAAACATTTTTAGCTCATGCTAACATGTTGCTTTTTATTAATTTGCTGATTTCATCAGTGTATATTTCACATTAAACTAATCAATTGATGGTTATACTCCTATCATCAATTATTTTTATTATTATTGATGGAAATAAATATTTTCACACACTGTAGGATATGACCCAGAGTGGTTTGGGGACCACAGCGTGGACTACCTTCAATTGTCTGCCTGGTGGGCTGTTCTGGCCCGTTTTGTACTCTAAGCCAGAACACTTCACAGCACAGCAAAGCAGATGGGTGGTGGTTTAGGGTGCGAACAGCCCAGTCACCGGGCTGGCTTCACTGGTGGTTAGCTGCTTTCCCATCTGTAAAATGGGCATCACCTTCGTACCTAGAGTTACCAGGACTAAATAAATTGCTATTTGTCAACTGTTTTCACAGTGCTTGAAATAGAGTGGGTTCTATATAAATGCTTGTTCAAATAATTTTTAAAAAATATTGTTTCTAAAGTTGGAATTCAAATTCCTAACTATTTAGTTGCTCACCTGTCTTACTCTAATATTAACTTATTTAAGAGCAGGAAGGATTCCTTAGATATTCCCTCTGCAAGGGTGGTGTGTGCTTCTGTCTCAGCACTGACCACATGGTGGACGTGGCCTCGTGAGCAGATTGTTCCTATATCAACCTGATTTGAATAATCAACAAGATAAATCTGGTAGAAACAACTTCAGAAAGTATTGTGTTGTAGATTTCAAAGTCAGACTGAATAACTTTTTCATTCACCCATTACCACCCTTTATTTCCTCTTTGGGTTGGTGACAGCATACGCCAGAAAGGAGGCAGAAGTGGGTTACCTGGGTTTAAATCAACAAATATTTATGGAGCTCCTACTACGGGCCGGGCGCTGTGCTTGCATTTCTTTCAAGATTTCCAAGAAGTGACAGCAGCATCTGTCTTGTCCCTGGTACTTAAATAAGACATCTCCTGTTGTCCTGGGAATATCAAGCCATGGGGCGTTTGTGTGCGTTCTGCACTCTGTCCCAGAGTGTTCTCAAGGCAGTCTTGAATTCTCCCTTCTCCTAGAGTTCCAGAAGGAGGCAGAGCATGGCAGAGCTTTAGGACCTCCACCTCGATGCCCTGCGGTGTCTAGTCCACCAGGGCGGCTCCCTCTGAGCCTGCAGGCTCCTTGCTGTCTGACCCTGCCATCTGCCCTTGCTTCAGATGACAAGTAGGACTGGAGGCCAAGAGCCAGCATGGTTCTCACTGAGGAGACACCCCAAGCTGCCACCAGCAGGGCTTGGCTGCAAAAACCCAAGAAGCAGCAGACTTATCCCAAGAAGGAGATTTTGTGTGTGTGTTTTGACATGCAGCCTCTCTCTGCAGAACTTACACACTTCTTTCAACTACTTTTCTATTTAGAGATGAGCCATTTGTTGGGGATGTCATCGGTGTGTGAGTGTGTGTATGTGTGTAATGGGACATGCAACTGGCTAATTAACTGGCTTTGTTTAAGATAAGGGCACTGCCATTGGTTCAGGCCCCCTTAAGTCCTAATTAGCCTGGCTCTATTCTGGAGCCGTAGAAGACACTGCAGATCCGAGGAGGTGCTCTTACAAATGAATCTTCTCAGTCCAAAGTGGGACCGGGGGAAGGATGGATAGCGGTTGCGTTTGCAACCTTTACTCACAAACTTCGTGAGCAGCTTCCCTCCTCACCCCAGTTCCAGCGTCCTCCCACATTCACACACTTGGCCTCCAACCTGGTTTGTCAGTCACTCGATATTCCAGGAAGGGGCTGGGGAATGACTTCTTGGGGAGCACCTGTTCTTAATCTCAGCGGAAGCAGGTAGATCTGGGGACCTGGGAGAAGATTGGCTCTGGGCTGAGAACTGGGCGCAGGGAGATGCAGTCTTTGATGCTGGCGTTTTGTTTTGTTGTAGGTAATACTTTGAAATCCAGAAACCCTGAAAAGAGAAAGTTGTCCAGTCCCCCCATGGCATTCATTCATTCAGCAGACATCTGCCATACTCCTCTACATGGGGACAGGCACAGTTTGTCCTGTGTGAAGTATGTTGGTTTCTTAGACAATCCTGGGAGAAGCTGTGGTCATTTCTGTAAAAAAGTCCTGGGCTGGATGTCAGGAGACAGAATCTGTCCTGGCCCTTTTGCTCACTTGCTGGGAGACCTTGCACAAGTCACTTCCCTTCCCAGGGACTAGCAGTTCTCATGCTTTGTGTTTCTGCCCCATTAAGCAGGGAGGACAAGCCTGTTTCCTGGGCTTGCAGCAGAGGCTGAGGGCCAGACTGGATGGGGCCAGCTCTCACCTTCCCTTTGGGAACGTCCTCAAGGTTTTCCCTCTTCTCTACCCTGTCTCCATCCAGGGGTGAGGGACAGATGAGCAGAGGAAGAGAGATACAGACAGAAAAAAACAAAAACCAAAAAACCCCTTGAGATTTCCTGCAGCGAGTGAGGAATATCAGGTTTCAAACTGAACAAAAACGTGTCACTGTGCTGCCTGGTTATTACCTAACTTTGGAGCCCAAACGGGTGTTCTCTGTCAAGTCAGAGATTGTGGTTCAGGGCAAAGACTGACTTATATATACATCACCATGGCAACATTTAGGTTAAACCGGCTCTGAGGCCCAAGGATAGATATTATGGGATAGCTTCCTTTCTTCTTTTTTTCATTCCTCTCAACACTAGCCTAAGGTAAAGAACAGCTGGGCTGGATTAATTGACTCCTTTTCGGAGATGTCTTACCTTTGCATGTATTTGTCTCTGACATAGTCTGACAGCTCAGCCAGGGTGTCAGCCGAAGGCATTCTGGGGTCCTTGAGTTTTACTGGTAACTGGAAGGTGTGATTGATGATTCGTGTTGAGCATGGCTGATTATGTTGCTAAAGGGACAAGGGGGTCACATGTGCACATGCGTGTGTATGTGTGTAAATTACAGTGGGGGATGCTGGCGGTGACTTTAATTTGGGTGTCTACCTTCCCCTTTCAGATGCCGTCCATCTGTCCCAGATTCCCTTGGTAATAGTCACATCCAGTGACACCCACGTTTTCTTTTATTTGTTTGCCAGAATTGGAGTTGTTGTCCATCCTTTGCCCGATGGTCACACACCAGCAAGATCCTGGAAAACCAAAATGACCTTCCTCCAGGGGGCCCCAGAGCAGACACAGGAGACATCCCTGCCTCTTTTCCCCTCTAGAGGTTGATGCTGGAGACCTTTGACAGCCTGTATAGAGAGCAGTGGGTCTTCTGGATCCCCCCTGGCTGTTTTATTTTGCTGCTTTTCCCACTTGGATTTTCAGGCGGCATGCCGGATGCATCAGACTTACCTACCTGCAGACAGATTGGCCCAGTGAACACTGATACAGGAATTTCCAGAGCTCATCTTCTAAAGAGGGATGGGCAGCCTTTGAGCGAGGCCACAAGTCTCATTTGCCAGGGTTCCCCGTACTGCACCAAGGTGGGCATTAGAGAGGGAAGCCACAAGCTGCAACTGGTGGTATCTGATGCAGCCGGTTCTGCAATCCACACTTCCTCACAATCTCCCTGTGCTAGTTATTAATACAAGTTTGTGAACTATAAATAAAATTCTCATTGAATGGAATCCATAGGGGATATTTCTTTCCAAAGATAAAAAACCTGAGAAGTTACATCTTCTATAGATGTGTGTCTTAACATTTGCAATAGATAGGTGCCTAGAAATCCATGCACATATGGAAAATTTTAGTAGGTGAATTTTAAATATATTTGAAGAAATTATTAGAGAAAAATCCTTGGCCATGTCTTCGTAAAGGGCATTATTTCTTCAAATTTTTCTGTTACTAAGATTTTTCTGCCTCGGGTTGGCTTGGAATGGAGTGTCCCCACAGCTCAGAACAAACACGAAGTGCGCCAGGACTGGGCAAACATCAGAGTAAGCAGAAAGGTCTTTGGCACCTTCAGTCTCTTCTTCTGAGATCTACTTAGCATATTCAGGATGGGTGGATGCCCTTTCTCTTGGTCTTTAAAGTTGCTTAAGTCATATTTCTTCTTTAGAAATAAAACACTCTTGTCAGAAATTCTTTGATTTTTTTTTTTTGTATTTTAGAAGCATCTATGGCACAAAGACACATAAGAAACCAAGGGTTTCTATAACCACCTTTAAAGCATTTTAACCCCAACTTCTTTGAGGAACTTGCCTTTTTTTGCCATCTCTGCGAATAAACCCCATTTTGATATTCCGGGCATTCAGTCGGCAACCTCAACAGGAAGAGGGAACGGGAGCTCACCGGAAGAAGACTGCAGGAACACTGGCTAGAAGTGGCATAAACCCACTGTAGACCGCAGAGGACCTTTGACTCCAGGTGTGAGTCCATATGGAACTCCCTGGATGTTCCTAATTTAAAGAACTAGTGGCATTTCTCTTCTGGTCTTTCCTGGGCTCTGACTTTAATATAACTCCCCTCTTGGCAAGGTAGGCTTGGAAACCAAAAGTGGACTTTTTGTGCTTTGATCCTTAGGGAAACTGCAGCAAATCAAGTTGCTTCTAAAAAAAAAATTAAGGGCGAGATTCCCTGGGGTGTGGTGTGAGGATTGTACTGGAAAAGGAGGGACATGGTCCAAGTAAACACTGCTGAGAAAGTGTTCCAGCTGGACTGGGTTCCTAATCGTTTCTCTGGGCAAAGGGGAGATCCACTATCAAGATAAAAAGCCGCTCATCACCCTCTGAGCAGCAGCTGGGCAGGTCGCCAGGCTGGGGAGAACAATGATTTCCTCGCTTTTAAATTTGATTATTAGTTCATATTTATTGGAAGCCTGTGATGCATTGCGTCTTGTAGCCAACGTGCAAGCGGAGGCAGCCGATGGGATCCGTTTTCTTCCCATTAACTTTTTCCATTTTGCATCAATTGAGTCAGCGTCTCACTAGTTAAGAGATGTCGCACTGAATCTCATCGGATCATCACAGAGCTACTAAAATGGTTCTTCCCACCTTCCGGTGCATTCCAGCCCCCAGGGCAAACTGGTCTATTCACGTCTTCCCAACTTCACCCCTTTGTGCATCTCCGTGGATGAGATGAAATGGCTGTTTCATTTAAAATACTTCCGGGACTGAGGGTTTCCCATTACTGCCTGTAAACAAACCACTCTAGTGTTTAACATGTTACATGTTATTTTAGCTTCAGGGATAGAAGGAACAAAAGAAGGTGTCGGGGTGGGGGCATTTTCCCCCCTGTTTGTTTGTTTTTATTATTTATTGAGTGTGACCGTCTGTTGGACTCCGTGTTTATGAATTATCTCACTCACTCTTCACAGCCTCATTGTGAGACAGACCGTGTTATTGGCTCCATTTTACAAATGTGCAAACTGAGGCGGGGAAAGCTACAGGATATACTAAGGCCTGGGAGGGACCACTCTGCATACACTGCTTTGTGGCTTTGGATCCTAGTCAGAGCAGAATATTCCAAGAAGTCAAAAGCCAGTGGAGAAGTACTAAGTAGCATCTTCATTGCTTCTCTAGGAAAAGGACTGAGCAAGTGAATATAAAGCTCAGGTTTGTGGAAAGGTTTGTAGAGAGGTCTGACATGTAAGGCCTCCCATAGCTTGAAGCATCCACCTAAGAATGCATGCTTGTACGTGAGTGTGCTCCTGAGACCAAACTGCAGCTCACATATGTTCAAACTGCACTTTTTAAAAATGCATTAAAAACCAGGTTTTCATCAGATAAGCCAGCCTAGATGTGCCCAGGGACAGAGCTGCTTGCCCACTTGTTGAACAAGCACATAGGCTATCAATGGTTGGGAAATCTCCCCTAGTCGGTCCAAATGGAGCACATGTCAGTGACTCTCCCTGAGGATTATTGGTTCTGGGGCCACCTGAGGTTGATCCCAATGGGGAATTGTTTCAACTCCTCTATTTTGTCCATTTGATGAGCCCTGGATGAAATTATTTGAATATAAATAAGTGCTTCAGGGGGTTTGCTAAGGAGGCCAAGATTTTTGCAATGCATTGCTGTTTGTCCTGGGGATAAAGTGGATTGTGGTGTACACCCAGGTGCAGAGTGGTTCACAGACTGGCAGGAGTGGTGGAAGTCAAGAGCAGAGGGAGCGGATGATAACAGTGTCCTCCGGGTGTTTCATGACAGCTCATGGATGTCCCTGAGAATGTCAAAGGAAGATGTAATTAAACAAAGTTTCCAAATAAATCCCTCTGGTTCCAGAAGAGGTTTATCATCTCAGAAGATTAATTCAACACAGTTCTAGGTCCTGGGTTGGTACGAGCATTTGGTAGGATCTTATTAGTAGAGAGAGTTGGGTCATGGTGGAGTGAATTCTTTTTTTCAGAAGGAGGAGTAGATACCTGGGTTGGGGCAGCTGCTCGATGATCTAAAGGGAGTTATGAGGGCCCAGGGGGCCATTTCTAGGTGATCCCTTCCAAAACAGCTCTTCAGTACAAGATGCAAGCATCATTAGGTTGAAATCTAGAGTG
Organism: Avahi laniger; assembly: GCA_963575035.1. Lineage (NCBI taxonomy): Eukaryota > Metazoa > Chordata > Mammalia > Primates > Indriidae > Avahi > Avahi laniger. The sequence continues at coordinate 152,314 of CAUYSK010007925.1, forward strand.
TAAGCAGCCAGCCCCCAGGGGCTCTGAGATTCTAGCGGGTGTGTACTCCCCGGCTCTGTCCCAGGAGGCTGAGCTGTGGGGACACCATCAGTAAGTTGCATTGCCCTTGGGCTTGCAGCTGGGCTCAGCCAACGAAGGTGGGGAGGAAAGTGAGGTAGGTGTATTTCTTCCCCCAGCTCCACCTTGCAGGGTTGCCTTGGTGGGCTGCATCTCTCCATCAGAGTTCACAGCTACTGTCAGGTGTATGGGTCTTCTTCTGTCACCCCTTCAGTTCTGGGTGGTGACCATCCCCACTGGTTCTAGCCCTGGAGAGCTACACTATCCTCTGCTACTTCCCTATACCCTGCCCACTCATAAGTAATTCCTTTCTTAAACTCTCCTGACATTGTCCAATTTGATTGTGCCATCCGTTCCAGCTAGAACCCCGACTGATACAAAAGTAGTTACTCATTTTACAGGCAAGGAAACTGCTGCTTAGAGAGATTGGCCAACTAGGACAAGGGGCCACACCTAATAAGAGGTAAAACGGGGATGCACATCCCATTTCGTCTGCTCTCTGAGCCTGATGACTGATGCCTACATGTCAACACTTCCACAAGGCTCCTGGTGGTGGGGGCAGTCTCTGACAAAGGCCACCAAGAATTCATCAGCCCCTGGGAATTGCTCTCGAGGCCCTTCTTGCCACCCTCTTTGCCTCCTAGGAGGTGAAACTGTGCAGGTCTACCTGCCTCTTCATTCCATCATTACCGGGACCAAGGTCATGCGTCTGCATGGCAGATGGTCCGGTCTGGGCTACAGACCACACAGCAGTGCCAAGAGGCCACTTGAGAAGTAACTGAGCCTAGCTCTATTGACCCTGTGTCCCCCATCTGGGGGACACGGCATGCAAGAAATGCTCTGTGGGACACAAGAACTGTAGAGTTGCCCACCTAGTGAATCCTGAGACCATAGATTGACTTCCAGGAGGTCCAAAGGGTTGGCTTCAACTCCATCCTGCACTTCTTCAGAGCTGGGTCATAGACAATGCAGGTGCGTGTGACCAAGAGGATACTAGGCGCTTACCTGGTCTCATGCATTTTCATCATGCTCTCTCTTCTACTGATGCTTTGATACTAAATAGGTGTACTTTAGTTGGTTAATACACCTGGCATGCAGTAAGCTCTCAATCTTGTTGAAAGAATGAATGAATGAATGAATGAATGAACGGGGTAAGTGATCATACTTTGAGAGCACTAAGAAAGCAGGGGACAGTGCTTATAAAATCGTTTGATCACCTCCCATCCCTCTTTCAGAATACTGATTAAGGCCAAGGCTGAGAGAAGAAATTTGCTAGGCAATCAATAATGCCGGGAATACTTGCTAGGAGAATAAGAAATGATAATAGCTATCATTTTTTGTGTGCGATATGTACCAGGCATCATGCTAAGGTTTAACACGCATTATCTCATTTAATCTTTACAACTCTAGGAAGTTGATAGAATTATCCCCATTTCACAGATGATGAAGTCAAGGTTCCATGAGAACATTTATATCACACCCAAGTTTACATTTTTAGTAAGTGGCAGCGCTGGGATTAAAAGCGAAATCTATCCTCAGACCTCAGAACTTTGGTTAATTATTCAAAACCCTAGGTTGGATGACTGGCATTTATGAGCTGCTAATCCAATCCTGTGGTTGGGGTCTGGATACCACGCTCACAGCCCACCACACCGATAACCTCGCCGCCTGGAGGATTCCTCTCCCAGTGTGATTCCTTCTCACCCTGTCCCCCCCTTTCTGAGGTTTCTTCTTTGCCCGTCTCCTCATTGTGAAATGGTTTTCTTTCTGTTGCTGCCTGTCCCAGCCCTTAGGCGGGAGGTTCTGAAACGGATTCACCAGCGTTTGCCCTGACCTGGCTGTCACACCTCACGCCACGCTGGGCGGGCGGGGGGGGGGGGGGATGCTGCGCCTCTCGGCTTTATTAATCATTTCAATTTGACACTGTGTGTGTTTTATGGTCTTACTTCCACCCCGCTTTGCCCCCATTCAATTATGTTTACTTCTTAGAGCAACACTGGTAGGGAAAATCTATTTCTCCTGCCAGATGTTGAAAGAGAAAAAAAAGAAGAAAAGAAAAACATTCTCCATGCGCACACAATTCTGCCTCCATCTTTCCTCTTTAACATGCACAGTTAAATCGGAGAGGTGAGCAAACCCCAGCTCCTTATTTGAAATAATTCGTTATTCAATCATTCAATTCAGCAGGGATGTTGTCCTTGGGTCTGAGGACCTCTACCATGTGTCTCATACTTTAATGTGCAAATGAACCATCTGGGTCACATGAAAATAAAAGTCTGATTCAGTAGGTCTAGGGTAGAACCCGAGGTCCTGTATCTCATGCCAGGGAGTTGCAAGGTAATGCTTTAAGTAAGACTCAAGTTTCCCCTCGTCCCTTTTTCCCTCCTCCATTGCTCTTCCCAGATGTTTCTCTGTGACTCAGGGAAGGGTGCCCGTGTCTCCAGAGCTCTTCTGGGCATTCCAGGCTGGGCCACGTCTCCCACAAATGCCGTGGCTCCTCAGTGGCATTGCCTTTTATGGTTTAGGTTGGAGTCTGTCTGCTAAGCCCTTCCAAGGATAACAGTTAGTTGTCACTGGCTAGGAGACAAAAGAAATGCATTTTTCTGGAGCCAGTTTTCCCCGAAACACTAATGGTACCTTTATCTCCGGGTAATTAAAGCTCTGACTGATGAATGCGTAATTACGCATAAGCCCGACTGAAATGATCGCCTTGGTCTTTCATCTTTAGCTCACTTCATTAGATGTAACAGTCTCCGCGTGCTTTACAGAATAGCTGTTCCGAGGTGTCTGAGTTGGGTGGAGTCACTTCGGGGGCGGCCACCTCCGTAATTACTGTGGTGTGTGAGGGCTGGAGCTGACTCTGTCTCCATGAAGTAGCAACTCTAAGTGGCCAGAGGGGCATTGGGGATGCTGTGAAATTTGTTGGGATTTGCTGGACTGTTTAGAGGTTCAAGCTGTGGCCCGTGGGTCTCGTCCCAATTCTGCATCTGAGAGTCGCTAGATAGAGGGGGTGAGAGGTGTCTGCTTAGCTCTCAGCACTTGGGCCACTTGCCACCTCTTTGCCCTCTCTGTTTGGGAACAGGCTCATTCTCCGCTCTGGCTGCCTCTAACCCTAGCTATGGTAGCATCACTGTCATCTGGGACCCTCCATCCCTGGGCTGAGTCAGGGCTGGCTTCGAGTTCCTTACCTCCTGGGCAGGTATACATGGAAGCAGCGCAGGGTGCCAGGTAAACCGGGTCTCAAAGCACTCAAATAGAAAGAAGTGTGTAGAGTGGTGGAGGGTCACATGGGTCCTAGATACCAATGAGCTCAAAGCCCTTCTCTCCCTCTTGTGAGACCTGCAGCAAATGCCAATGTTAAACTCTTCTGAGCCTCAGATCGCTCATGTGTGCAACTGTACTAACCTCATAGGATGAATTAAATGAAATAAAGTATGCATTGGCTTAGCACATGGTCTGTCTGTTACTTTTGGTGTTCCTGTTCCATGGGAGAGGGGGTTGTATGCTCCTTGGGTGCTGTAGATCAGTAGGAACTATTCAAGTCACCACTTCCAAATGTTCTCTTCCTCCCTGACAGGTATAAAATGCTGCTGTGAAATCTGAGACCCTCTGGGATCCCAAGGGACTATTTCTTTAAATGGTTGGGATGGGCTCACCTTAGCTCTCATCTGTTCTCTGCAGACACAGGGACACCACTCACTTGAGGGGCAATTAGCTAGGTATAAAAATACAGCAAATATCAGGAGAGAGAACCTGAAGGCAGAGAGAAATGAGTAGATGTTTTATGGGTCACTACTACTAGTCATGTTCTGTGCTGTGCCTTTTCACACATACTAATTTGTTTTTGCAGTGATCTCACATGGCACATACTAATATAGTATGAGCTGTATGAATATAGCATGAGGACACCAAGGCTAAGAGGGGTGGCTCCCCCAATTTATATCCCTGCTAACTAATCTGTATGGGGCTCCTCTATCCCAGTAAAGATTGACACTACTGTCTTCTTATGCTGATTTTCTGGCTCTTTTTTTGCTTTTTTAATTCACACACGTTTCTCCAACGTACCTCCCTTCTCCTATAAGACATTCGTTCTTCAATCCCCTGAAATGGGCTTCCACTCCCAGCCCTCTAATGACATTCTCACTCAAAGGTCGCCAATGACCTACCTCTTCACAGCCAAATTCAATCTTTTCTCATGTATTCATTCCGCTCCTTCTTTTCTGGCACATTCCACTGCTGATGGCAGCTCTTTCCTTGGACTCTGAGACGATACATCACAATGAGTTACCTTCTCCCTCTTTCCTACCACTTCTCTGTCTCTGCTGCCTCTCTTCCCTTCTCCTACCTTCAAATGGAGTCCTATTCTGAGATGATATTCTTTGAGAAACTGAGCTAGCTTCACAACTTCACCTCTCTCATTTATACTACCACTGTCTAAACTTGTATTTTTGCACTTTGCTTCTAACAAGCCACAGGCATGGGTGCCCTGGCTGTATCTCTCTAAGCGTCTTGCCACAAGCTCCAGCTCTCCAAGCTTAAAATAGAAGTCTGTGTCTCTCCTTTGATATTTCTTTCACTTTCTGGTTTCTCCGTTTTTGTCAACATACCATGGCTCTTCAGGGAGAAATCTCCATCACCTTTGTCTACAATGTAGTCCAACCCTCAATGTTGACTTAGTATCCAAATCCTACGGCTTCGATTCCTGACCACCCAGTTCTGTTCCCTTTGTGAGGCTCTGAACACCTCACACCTGGTTTATTGGACTGATTTTTTAATGCTTCTACTTCCTTTATTAATTCTCCAGGCTGGGATACTCTATACAACACAGCCAGAGTATTCTTCTGGAAATGCCACCTTCATTATATGGGTCTGCCCAGAAAGCCTGCAAAATAAGTGACACATGCCTTAACTTGACTTGAGCAGTTCTCTGCGATTTCCATATCTCTCCAACCTGTTTTTCCCACTGATCACCTGCAAAACCTCTTGGCTCAAGTCAGCGTAGACTATGTGTTAATTAGGATTAGGTTCCATTGCCAGTAACAGCATAACCCAAAATAACAGCGACTTAAACTACACAGAAGCTTATTTCACTCTCATTTTAGAAACTAAGTATAGGCAGCCCAGGACAGAAATGATGTCTCTGCTGAACCAAGTGCTTGGAGACCCAGACTCCTTCTCTCTTGTTGCTCTACGTTGTGTGACCTCTGTTCCCAAGATCACCCATGATATGGACAGGTCCTTTCAGATCCAGCCATCAGACCCACCTTGCGGCCGGAAAGAGGAGGAAGGAGGACGAAGGACATAGTCCTTCCTTTTAAGAACATTTTCTGGAGGTTTCGTATGTGGCTTCTGCTTAGATCCCACTGGCCAGAATGCAGTCACGTTACCACATCCAGGTGCAGAGAAGACTGGGAAGTAAATGTACTTTTCCTTTTTCACTGTGGGTGGCTATGTTTGTTCCAGGTTTTATTATCGAATCAAAAAGGTGAGAAAGGCCTTGGGAACAACCAGGTATCCCCACTGCAGCCAGCTCTTTCTTCTTCCTCGCAGGCTGTGGGCATTTTTGTCACCATGCTGGGTTGCCTTGTCCAGTTGCCTCCTGCTCATTGAAATCCTGCTTGTCAGAGAAATATTACCACAGAGTTGCGTGAACACCGACTTTGAGGTCACACAGAACTGAGTTCAAATCCCAGCTGTACCTACCAGCCACGGCTTCCTGTGAGACCTCAAACTCACTAAATGTCTCTGAGACTCCGTTTTCCTCTCTGTAAAATGGGGTAACGAAACTCACGTTGCAGGGTTGTTGTGAGGATCACGTGGGGCCGTTTAGATTAAACACGTAGCACAGTGTCTGGCATAGCACATATACTTGAGAAATGGAAGTTACCTATCTTATTAATAATCACGATAACCAATACATTGTCTCAAAACGCTCAAGTCCTTTCCTTTTACAGAGAGTTTCTTATCTGTTCCAGTGTAAGTAACCATTCCTTGCTTCAAATTCTTATAATATTGATATAAATACTATTTGAGACACTGATGAAACAATTAACATGCTGCTTGTGACATCTTTTTTGGGGGGATGTTCGAAACCTCAAACAAGTTGAAAGAAGAGTGCTTTGACTGTTCTTGAATTGTTCTTTTAAATGATTTTGTACATATGCCCAGTTTTCTAACTATATGAAATATTTCCTGAAGGCAACGACTGTATTAAACAGGAAGTTTCCTTTGTTTTCCATCCTTTGCTTTTGTATCCTCTTGGTACCTTCAGTGCTGCTTAATAAAAAGGTACATTTCATGGCTCCCTGTCTTCTCCTGTCTTTGATGATTTTCACAGATGTCCAGACAGCTGAAGGCAGCCATGACTGTGCAGGATAAGATTTTTAAGACTTGACAAAATTGTCTGTTATTGCTTTAAGGGTGGGCTCCAGGCCAGACATGCCCTCTCTCACTTCTTTGTATCATGGTATCCTCCAGTGGTATTCAAACAAACAAACAAACAAACAAAGCAGTGCTAGGTGAGTGAATGAGTGAGTGCGTGGATGAACGAATGGCTGCAGAAATCTAACTTATGGTGACCAGGAAGTGACTCCGATGGCCAGAAAGAGAGCACAGAGTTGGCCATAGGTGAATCAAGGGCTCTATGCTATGTCCCCAAAAGAACACTCGCCACAGGCAATGAATGGGCCTGGAGATGCTTTCTACATACCTTCCCATTTTCCTTAGGGAGGTATCAATTAACTAATTTTGATGCCATCTGGCAAATTCCCCCTTAAGAGAATTATATCACTAAGATGTAATACATACACTGGGGTTGTATGCTAGTTCAATTGATTAGAGCCCATCACCTTTCTTTCATGGGCACTGCAGGAGGTTAGGATGGCCTCCAGCAGCTTAGCCCCTTGGCCTGGTTACATCCCAGCTATTTTGCAGGAGGCAGGATGGACCATCTCAGGGGCTGGGGCAAAGTCACTCCCTGTTGCATACTTGTAAATGACAGAGCTATGGTGCTACTGTATACAGTGCATTGGGTGATACACTAATCTCCACTCGTCGCAAAACCTCCGAAGTAAGCATTGCTATTCTATTCTACAAATGAATTAAGCAGAGAAGTTCACACAATTTTAAGAGGCAGAGGCAAGATTTGAACCCAGGTTTGTCTAACCTCAAGGCTTTTTCTTATTTTACTGCGGAAGCCTCTCCCCAGTGGAGGAGCCTCTCTCTCCTTTGTTGATGAATACTTCATGAACAAAGAACATGTTTCAGAAAACATGCAAGCAAGTCTGCCCTAGCAGTTCTGCAGCAGGATGCAGACATGCAGTGGTCATGTCACACCTCAATAATATTCTGGTCATTGTCTGGCCCCGTCTCTCCCTCCCCCACTGCACTTCCAGAAATTAAACTCAACACTGGATGGACAGTAAAGTCTTACTGATGTTCTTTGTCCAGGCTCTCGAAGGCAGGAATTAACATAACCGTTTATTATTTTAAAAGTTATTTCTACTTTATGAAATGGCCTCATCTCAAAAAAAAAATCACTGCTTGGCTTGAGATGACAATCACAATTTTAGGTGCCGGAAGACTAGTTTGCCCAAGACAAAGCAAACTCTCACTGAGTCAGAAGCATTTGCATTCTCTCTTCTGTCTCTTTCTAGCACATATTATATATATTTTATAGTCAGTAATATACACGTAGACCTATGACACACATAATAAAGTGAACAGATTAAGTACATTATTATGCCCCGTCTAGATCACCAAATAACATGCCGGCTGAACAAAGGCTTTTAGCAGAAAGATTGCAGAGTATGTTCTCTTTTGTCTTGCTTTTCTCTCCTCTTTTCCTCCTTACTCCCCACCGCCGCCCTCCACCTGCCCCTCCTCCCTGGTGCAAAGCACTCCATGTCAGGGCTACAAAGCATCACATTCCTCAACAGGTTTAATCTTTGCAACATTCTGGCGTGCGAGTTATTAAGAGGAGGTTGTAAGGAGCTGTGAGGACGACTCGATGGAGACTTTTCCTGGATAAAAGGTCCTTGCCTGGGATTATCTTTGCTTCATTTGTGGTAATCCCAGCCTCCTCCTCTGCGGTTCTCGGGGCTCCAGTGGGGAGGGGGCAGGTGCAGAGGGAGTGATTAGCCAGGACTCAGCAGGCCCCATGGGAAGGTGTCGGAGTAGACTGGGGAGGGGTCCAAGAACCCTACCCTGGAGAGGGAGGGTGGAGTTTGAACAAGCCCCTGCTGAAACAGCCTGGCTTAGGACAGAGTGTCTGACACTTTTCTTCAAAATGGAGAACCAGAGAAAACTGCTTGTGTGACTGTGGGTTGGACATTAACAACAGGTCCCGCACTAATGGGCAGAGCTCATGTCCTAAACAGGCAGTTCCCACCCCCTCCGCCTCTTTTTTATAAGCTTTTTCCATTTTTTCTCCACTTGCTACCTCCAATTCTGTCTAAAAGAGACATGCATTTCACTGCTCCCTCTCTTTTCCCAATTATTTGATTATTTCCACTGATGTTCGAATGTATAGAGACAACAATGTACATGCAGACTTAGATTTTAAGGCACTTCAAACGTTATTTGTCCTTCTTATGAATGGGAAAGGTGGGAAGTCACTTATTGATGAAGATTTTAGCTGTTGCTGGAAAAAGATTTGTTTTCCATGGAAAGGGTATAGCGACAGATACTTAAGGGTGTTGGGAACAAGCACTGAGCAAACAGCTGGCACATGCAGAGCTGACAACAGGTGGGGCCACTTGTGGCTGAAGAGGAGATTGAGGATGTCACCCAGGACACGTAGTGACTGCAGAGACCACCTCTCACACCTCCCCGCCTTGAACGGCCACTAAGAGGAAATGGATAATAATTTCTAACCACTGCAGGGCATCAGGATTACCTCAGGAATTTATTAAAAAAGATAGTGTCCGGAGCACATTTGTTTTGTTTTCAACAAACTCTAGAGGCACTGCCTGGTATAGGCGTCACATGGAAGGATTGGAAGAGAAAGTGACCACAGGCTGAGGGTTAGAAAATTGGTAATCCAACCAGAAGGGGTGAAATCTCTTTTATATTGGTAGCAAACAGACACGGAAAGGAAAGAATAGGTACAAGAAACGTTGCAAAGAAGAGAGGACACGACTTAGTTACTCATTGCCTGTGGGAAGAAGGAAGCAGAGGGAAAATAGTTCCAGGCTTTCAAAACTGAGTGCCCGAGAGGATGGGAACGAGGGGGTTGAGGATCATAGAAAATGATCCTCAGTGGGGAAGACTGAGAGGGGAAGCTGGTTTGGGAGACGATAACTTGGAGATATTAAGATTCAGAGGAAAGTTTAGGGGCTGATGATAATACCCAACAGACAGCTGGGATATGAGAGACAGAGGTGGGATTACAGTTTAGAACTTGATTTATAAATAAGGGAACCTTTGGTCCATAGGTCATACTGAAAGCACTCAGCATGGATGAGCTCTCCTAGGGCTGGAGAGGAGAACAATCACATTGCTAAACTAATACTCTCTACTTAAGACATGAGCAACTCATCATGAAGAGCAGTGGAGTAACAAATAAAGCCATGAGGAGCTCTGACCATCCGCCGAATAGCCACCGTGAGGGATACGAGCAGTGGCCCTGATAAATTCCAAGGCATCCCTGTGGCCACACCAAGTCCCACAAGTGGACTTGGATGCAGCAACCCTAGGCCTGTTTCCTCTCGGTCCCGAGACCTGGTTGGAGTCTCAACTTCCTCCTTAATATAGGACGTCTGGCTCAGCAGATTTCCTCTTTGGTGTCTTTTCTGGAAATATATAATCCTAATTTCTGTCCCTTCCCTAAAAATCATGGGATTTGATACCTTCACTTTGAGCGTATTTGCAGATGCCTTTGGCTCATGACACTTGCACGTATTAATAGAACCATTTTTCTTCTCTAGGCTAAATGTTTATTTCAGTACGTGTTTATATTCTAATTGAGAGACTTCAAAGTAGAAGAGTTCCATAGGTGTTCTATGCCAGGGACCAACTATTTAATTTATCTCAGTCCCTGTTTCCTCATCTAGGTAGCAAAAAGGGTTGAACGAAATCTTTTGAACATCCGTGGATCGCATTCTCTTTGGTAATGCTGTTTTATGTTTCTTCACATTTGATTTATCTTTGCGTCTTCCATTGCCCATTATCCATATTGAATACCCGATAAACGTTTGTTGAATGAATAATGGGGGTTCAAAGTCCAGAGTAAAGTAAAATATGGTTTACTCCTGAACACTGACGGTGCCTTCTCCCTTCTCTTTTAGCACAGGGTTTCTTAAGACATGTTCCTCAAAATTCTAGCTCTGTGGGATCAGATATCACTGTTAAATTAGAAAGTGGTAGAATGTGTTTGTGTGTATATGCAGTTTCCCATAGAAAAATCCATTCTCCTACTTATTTTGTAAAATTCTGAGTTCAAAACCAGGATGAGCTAGGCTCTCTTCTGCAGGACTTTTCAGAGCCGTTACCACGCGAATGTATAGTGTGAATTGCAAACCCCAGTTCCACAGAAGCCACGCTCCCTGTCCTTTTTTAACGAATATTTTGAGGAAATAATTTTCTGCAGATTGCACTTTGAGAACCACTATCTGATTATATACAATAAAATTGTAAGAAAATTATCTATCTATACACTAGATTAGAAATTTGTTAAGAACTCTCAGCATCCCAAATATAACATATTTTCTCCTTGCCAAAGAGGACTTTAAGAGAATAAAGTGAGAAAAAGTCCTTTAATGTGCGGGCCATAGGAATAGGATATTTCAATATCCATATGGATTTTTGAAGCATGTTCATTTCATTCAAAATAGTGTTTATACCACAAGTTTGAGGCTCCTATAAAGAGAAGTTAAATCAAACCCCGGCACACCCTGAGTGCTATAAAATTACTCATGAGAAACTTGTTGTCAATTACCAGATTAAAATAATAGGGCGTTTTTTTCTCTCTTTATTTAAAATACCACTTCTCAGCCAAGCAGTCATAAGAGTGCCATCAAGGGCCGGATGTGTTGTTTCCCAGCAGGGTTAGACAGGTTGCTGGGGCTCACCCAGTGGGTGGATTTATGGCTTAGCTGGCATTCTGGGTGACACAAGACAGTCCCGTGAGGAGCTCAGGAAGAGACAGCCTGTGCATGTGACTTGTCCCATTCTCATTGTTAAGATGATGCCAACCTCTCGGGCCCACAGTGGTTGTCTGCACCCCTGCAGACTTCTATTGTGATCTTGGTAGCCTTGGTGGTGGCTTTCTGTGAGCATGCTGGTATGCCGTCCCACGTCGCCTGTTGCTGCCTGCTCGCCATTAGAGACGATTGGAGAGTCCAGCTGCCATATTGATTTCAGGGGAAACACCCCTCTTCTGTACTCTCAGGATGAGTGGAAAGGAAACAAACACTTTGGCAATGGAGTTGGAGTTTGCTTGCAGCTAAATCCAGAGGGCAAATGGGAACATCTCAATAAATCACCACACTATAATATTTATTTATAATGCCCCTAAAATCATTGCATTCTCAACTAGCAAGGAACAGTAGCCATGAGACCCAAGTTCTGGTCTTGGATGTTAAACTAACCATTTGAGCATCATTTTACCTCCTGGGTCTTGCATTCTCTGCTGAATAATATTGACATTTATTTAATATAAAGTATCTTCTGGCACTGAGTACTTTTGCTCATATTCCATAAGTATGATGCTCACAGTACTGTGTGTTGAGGATTAGCATCTATATCATATTCAACAGAGAAATTGGACCTAAGAGGGTTTGAGGGATTTGTCCAAGGTCGCACAGCAGGTGAAAGACAGATTCAGGAACTAAACCCAGTGTGTGACTCCAAATTTGGTGCGCTTCTTCCTCATCATACTGATGAAATTGAACTTGACAATCAGCGTATTTTTATTGTATTTTATTTTAGATAGGGTCATCTTGCTCTGTCACCCAGACTGGGCAAATTGGAGCACAGTGGTACAATCATAGCTCACTGCAGCCTTGAACTCTTGGGCTCAAGCGATCCTCCTGCCTCGGCCTCCCAAGTAGCTTGGACCACCATGCCCAGCTAATCTTTTCTATTTTTTATAGGTCTTACTGTGTTGCCCAGGCTGGTCTCAAACTTCCAGCATCAAGTGATCCTTCCCAAAGTGCTGGGATTACAGACATGAGCCACCACACCCAACCCCTTTTAGCTTTATTATCTACTTACCATAGGATTCAATGATGGCCTGGAGGCCATCTCCTACTCAGGGCAACTGTGGAGTCTAGAATTCAAGCGGGCTATCAGAGATCATCTCAGCCTTTCGTCTAGGTGATCGATAGACACTGAGTTCTCTCTTCTTGCACACTCTTGGATCACTTGATCTTATTTTTAACCGGTCTTACTGTTGGTGAAGCATCTTTCTCGGCACCTTTCATCTGTTCTCCAGTGAAAGCTCAAGTCCATTGTATTTGACTGAGCGGATCTTCATTATACAGGTCATTAGCTCAGAAAATGCTGCCTATTTCTCATCAAGAAAAGGATGCTTACACCTCAAGAGCCAATAGTGACTCTCCCACCTTGGACAAGACTGACTTTTCTTTTGCTCTCCTACTGTGTGGTTTCTGTCTCAGTCCCTCATCTCCTCCCCGTGCCAGACTTCCCCGGGTCAGACACTGACATGGCTACAATGTCGCACTCTTTGATTTGCGGTGTCAGATTCCTTGGTGTCTCTGTCTTCATACTTTCCGACTCTCCCTCTAAACCCCGAGTTGTCTATCAGCTTTAATCTTCCGTTCTGTTTCTACCACTTTCCCTCTTCCTGTCTCCGTGTCAGTTCTCAAGCCTACGTGCAGAGCAAAAAAATGAAAAAGTTAACTGTCTGAAATCTGATGCCCCACTAACCTGTCTAATCCTGTTGTCTGATACAGCAGAGGCCGAAATCCTGCACCTTGGAACAATAACCACAGGACGTGAAAAGGAGGGGGAGAGGGGCTCCCCGTCCTCTTCATTCATTCTGGCAAATGCTGTCAACATCTACAAGGGTGCCTTAGAGTCAGCAGGTCAAGGCAGTTTCAGATTATGATTTCCCTTAGTACGGCTTGGGAAGGGTACTTGCTGTCCTTGGAAAAGGCATGGCAATTTGACATGAGCTAAGCAGACCTTATGTTCTGGGAGGAGGGAACAAACTCAGGTTTCAGTGACGTGGATTATAATCCTGGACATACCCTCAATGAGGTATGTGACCATGAAAGGGTCACTAACACTTGCTGTTCAGTTTATCCCTGGAAACTCTTGAAACCCTGGGTGTCTCCCACAGATTGTGAAATTAAAAAGTAAAAGACGTGAAAAGGCTTTAACGTAATAAATACATCCTATGTCACATGAATAATGGGATAGTTATTTGTCTTGTAAGTATCACTTTTGTTGGTGAAGTTCTTCAAAGGGAAGTATTAAATTCCCATGGGCTTTCCCCTTTGGCTATATTATTTTGTGGTTGATTGAAAAAGGCCAACCGATTTTCATTCATTTGTGCCTATTTTGTGTAACCTATTCATACCCGTTTATAGACATGAGAAAGATCTATCACTCACTAATCACAGGGTTTATTGGAATAATTTGGCTGGCTAAGTGAACTTCCTGTTTTTTTGTTGTTTTGTTTTTTTGGTTAAATGCATATCTCTCCCACACCTGTGAGCTGGGTTGAGAAGAGCATTCATCCTCTGCAGGGAAGGCCAATTTTTCCATCAAGTTTTGTGAGTAGCTGATCTTTCCTGATAAAACTCTAACCTCTTCCTTGTGCTTTTACAGCAATGTAATGCATATCCCACAATAGGGGAAACTTCCAGGGCTTTTTTAGTTATTAACTTTACTTATATTTCATATCATCATGAGAAGAAGTTCAAGGCAGGCTTTGTTCACAGAAATGAAGACTCTGTGAAGCCACCTCCCAATTACCAGTTTGCAGTAAGATAAACTGAGGCGAGATTAAGTCATTAGCATTGTCTCATTGTAATTGTCACTACCCACCCCCCAGGGATAAGTTACATCCATTCATACTATGCTGTTATTCTGTAAGACTGTGGTCCCCAACCCCGGGGCTGCTGACTGGTACTGGTCCATGGCCTGTTAGGAACTGGGCAGCACAGCAGGAGGTGAGTGGTGGGCAATCGAGTGAGGCTTCATCTGTATTTATAGCCGCTCCCCATCACTCACCTTCCCCACCCCTTCCCTGGTCCATGGGAAAATTGTCCTCCATGAAACTGGTCCCTGGTGCCAAAAAGGCTGGGGACCACTGCAGTGTAAGAAAGTCTCTGAAAGGAATCCAGTGCATTGTACAATAATTCCAGGGCGATTGTTCTGAAAAGGAACAAAGTCCAAGCCATGCAAATGGAAGAAGTGTGCTTTCCTTATGTAAGACCAGATGGGCCATCTCTGAGAAAATAAGGATTGTGCCTGTTTTGATGGAGAAAGCTTGCTTCTTAGGTAATTTATAAGTAAATCAGCTGCAGCTTCCTGTTGAAGGAAGTGTAATGTACATTTGAGCTCCTACCATCCTATCCAGCCCTTGGGACCAACTTCCTTCAGAGTTTTCAGACACATGTAGATGAGACTCTTCTTGTGCATCCAGGAGAATGCTAGCTTTGCAGGGCAGTGGTAGGGAATGAGGGGAAGGGTGGCTTTCCCAAGGAAATATGATGCATACTGGAGCAACTACAGATAAGGAAAATGAGGAATGGGATGGGTCAGGAGACGGATCCCACATGGGACCCCTGCTTGTCTTCATCTTGGTGGTAGAAGGGACTAGGAAGGTGCAGTCCTCCTTTACCGCACTGCCTTTGAGATCATCCTGACTGCTCAGCGAAAAGATGCAGATGTCAATGACATGGTTTGGAGAAGGCAGAGGGTGCCGGGGCAAGGAGACATGCCTGCCTCCGTCACCTCGTGGACCACCCCAACAGACACGGGATGGAGAGTGCACCAGCTAAGTCATCTCAGGGTGGCAGAAGTTGTGGAGGAACTTGAAGATCAGCATTGGCCAAGACAATTCCCTGAACACAAGAGACGTGGAAAGTACTTCCAGGATCGCTCCGTCCCCTCATCCATGGGCTAGGGGTCCCACACGTATGAAATTTCCATGCTGTATCCTTATCAGGCCACATTCCCTTCTCATCGCTTCTTTTTTTTTTTTTTTCCCATTTCACAGCTAATATACAATGGAGAGATTCAAAACAACGTAAACGTGAGTCAAAGTGACTCTCAGTAGGTAAGGGAAGCAATCGGCAAGTGAAGCATACGTAGTGCATCTCTAAAGGAAATAGCTGTAGCTCTTTGCACTCTTGGTTTTAGTGTAATTCTGTTCAGGTGGATGATCGAGAGTCGCTGTGCCATTTCCAAGTATGAAAATGTTGGTGTCTGTCTTGGTCTCTTGTTTCTACGTGGCTCAGCCAAGATTTATGAAGATATCAGAGGTAGCTGTGACCAACGCCCTTTCCCTTTGCCAGAGATCTCTGAGCTTGTCTGGAGTCCTTAGCTGGGCTTCCGTGGCTTATGCAGGAGCCTCTTTCCTTCCTCACAGAGGATGGGGCAGGTGGAGCTGGTTATTGCCAGCCTCTTGGAAGCTGAGAGAAGTGGATGTTCTTGCCAGGCGGTTGGAACAGGAAGAATTTCTAGGGAGGAGTTCCTGTCGGGTCTAGTTCTCAAATCACTAATTAAAATCTCCAGGTAATGGGTTACTAATTTGTTGATTCCTTGTATCCTTTTACTGCCTTTTGAGTATGTGGGGGATGAGGAGGTTGTGTTTGTTGCTCTTGTCTGATTGGGGCGTGGCAGTCTAGCCATAGTCTTCAGAGTCATCTCTCCTTGTGTTCCTTTTTCTGATCAAAATTCTGAGAAACAGAGTTCAGAAGGGCCCTGCATCCCAAATTCCTAAGCCATCAGAAATCCAAGCCAAGCCAAACCAAGCTTCTCTGAGTTTAAGTAGAAGAAAAATCACTGCTCACTGAGTAACACTTCCCTTCCGAGAGGAGAATTCATAACTCATTACCATCAACCTGCTTGCTAGTCAGCTTTGCAGGATGTGGGACCAGGTGAAAGGAAAACGCTGTGTCTTACTTTTTAGAATACACTGGGGTGGAAAGTCTGAGCACTGGGATTGGCATCAGAAGAGTTGATTTTGAGCCTGGGCACTGCCATATGCATCTGGGAAAGTCATTTGGATTCTCCAGATCTTGATTTCTTTATCTGTAAAATCTGAGTCAAAATACCTTCTGTTCCCTATTTTACAGGGTCGTTGAAGGGGGAGAAAAATTAAAATGAAATATTGTTTGCAAAAGGACAACAGAAAGTAAACAATGCAAAATACAGTGGGATGTTACAGTTACTCAAGGAATGAGAAACCAGAGCTTGTCATAACTTATAAACTTAATCCAAATAAAAGATGCGCCACCGTCCAGTGCGCTCCCTGATACATTCTCTCATCTGAAGCAACCCTCTGAGGACTTTTGCTAGAAATGTTGACTCCTGAGCCAGAAGGATTACAGATTTCCTTTTGGTTTAGCACTTTTGCACCTACCTGATGTAAGAAGACAGGCTTGTCCCCTTCACGGACAATCTCCTGATGGCTTTTTGGGTGATTTCATTTGGACTTGGATGTTTCTAGAGCATGTAAGGATCACTGCTTAATATTTTTGCTTTAGAGGCTTCAAATGCCAGTGCCACAGCATGCATGGCTTGTCATAATATGTTTTCTGGCTGCCCATGGCCCCAGCAGTGACTACTGTGGAAACGGAGGCAGATCTCAACAGGCGGCTGAACAGGCAGGTCCGGCACCAGCTGTGAGAAGAACCCCAGGACAGCTGCCAAGTTTCAGCCAGGAGGGAACATCTCTCCTGGAGTTTATAACCCTGCAAGGAGGGAGTCAATAATGAAAAGCTGCTCCACGCCCTTTATACCACAACATTACTCATGAACACCTTGCTGTTAATTAACAGCGGTAAATACCACAGTTATTTCATTTTGCTCACCACTCTCTTGGGCAGCAACTCGGAGACACCCAGCAGGGGGACAGAGGGGGTAGTTTATGCCCACGAGGTCTTGGAGGTCTTGCTGAGACTGGAGTTCCAGCAATTCTGATGGGTTTCTCATCAAGGGGCAGACTGGTGTTGCTGCCCACATTTTTGCACCAAACGTAGGGTATATGGCCATGACTTCTTTGGAAAGTTCAAGTTGGAACCTGCTGATCTTTGAACACTCCAGCAAGTGCTTATTTGATATGAACAAGTCTCCAATCGCCTCTGAACCTCCCTGCTTCCTGAGAGGGCCTCCTGAATGAGGGGGTAGCTCTCATCCAGTGTTGACATATGGTCTTCCCCCTTTCCCACTGCTTGGAAGGTCTGACTCAGGGAGCAGTTTTCAACTGTTCACAGCAACTCAGTTCTCCCCTTAGGACCTGTCCTCATTGGACGTTCAAGTTTGACATGGTATGTGACAGCCTTTTTAGATATTTTTAATCCAAAAACCATACATTGAGGACTTCATCATGACAGACACTGAAGAGACAAAGATGAATGGGACAGGATCCTGGCCTACAGGGAGTCACAGTCAAGTAGCGTGGATGGAGGAGTAGCAAGTTCAGCCATAATGTTAAATCATACATGCAATGACGGTAGAGCTCATGGGTACTGTGAAATCCACAGGGGAAAGTATTCACTTTTGGGAGATGAGAGATGAAATGAAAATTAAGTTTTGGAGGTTGCATAGGCATTTTCCAGGAAAAGAAGTTTTGGCATTTCATGGATAGAGAAATGCACATGCAACGATCTCAAGGTATAGAAGAGCAAAACATGTTCCATACAGTGAGAACAAATAACCAATATATTTTTCTTATACACGTGTCTTATTTTCGATTCTTACTTCCCTGTAGAATGTACACTGGGTTTGCCTGTATACATTTTCTGCATATGCTAACATGTTTATGCTAACATCCTCTACATGCATAAAACATCCTTGTGCGTATCATACTACAGCAATACCGAGCACAGGCACTGAGTATTCTATTTCTTTTATGTTTTGTACCCTCCTTCTCCTTACCTCCACATAGGGGGCTCAGTCTTCACTCAGCCCTTACAGTGCCCACTGAGCCCAGATCCACTGCCTTTGGGTGATGAGTTCAAATTTTTCTCTTTCAAAATTGACTCCAATTTCCCTCTTAAAATTACTTTCTGGGAGTAGGATTGGAGGAGGGAGGGATGTGGGGCTCAGAGCTTTTTCTCCAGCCCACAATGCGCTTCCTTCCTTCACTTCTCCTGGGACAATTGTCTAGGTCTTCTAGTGGCAGCTTCTCCTATTCTGTGGATCTCCAATTAGGTTCTCAGCTTCTACAACCTGCACCTCATGTCTCACCTCCATCCTCCGTGGGCATCACACTGTGAGTGTCCTTGGTGACGTTAACATGAGGAGATTGAGGGTGGTGAGATTTTTTGGCAAGAGCCCCGTGGGACTTCAGTGTTCCGGGAAATGTTTCTGACTCATGCATTCACCCATTCATTCCTTCACCATCCCCCTGGGCTCCAGGCATGGTGCTGTGTGCTGGGGTTGCTACACTGGAGAGGACAAATGGTGCCTGCCTCCATGAACCTTGCAGTCACAGGATGCTGATCCAGAGCACTCCTGTTGTGGCCAATAGTCGTGCTCAGATTTGGGGACCAGTGTTCCCTAGTACCTAAGCCACCTTCCAAAAAGGGCACTGTAGACACTAAAATAGCACATTTCCCTTTCAGGGGGATGGGAAGCCACCACTGACCTGGGGCACCCCAAGGTTCCACAAGACTGAAGGCAGCCCCTCCATGGGCTCTGAACATAGATCCCGATGGGCAGAGCTGCTGAGGAGAAGATGCTCTGGAGAGTTTGTGATGCTTTGACTCCAAACGCTTTACAGTGAATATTTTACTTAGGCAAGAGACATGGAAATCCAGCCACCATCTGAGTCGTTCTTGGAGAAAATGCATATTATGTTTCTAAACCTGGACCCTTTCACCCACAGGTCTTGAAATTGCAGATGTCTAACTCACAGTAGCAGTTTTTGAGAAGGGACCCACGAAATGAACAAATGGCCTTTGAGCAGACTGGCTAACCTAGTCACCAGATTGGGGCTCTGCTTGCGTAGACATCTGCCACCAGCCTTTGTGCACGAACGTGTTAGAACCAAACCTCTTCCCTCGGTGGGGGCCGGGGTTTCTGTCTGTGTCCTTTGCCGCCCTATCTTCAGTGCTTAGCGGAGGGCCTGCGGCATGGTGAGTGCTCAAGAAATTTTTGTGCGCTGAGTGGTGGAAGGTTCGTTTTGACCCAGACACAACCACCCTGCTGCCAACACCTTGTGAAAGGGAGGCAAAGTGCTTGTTCTTCCTTGGCATAATAACAGTCTGCAGTCTGTTGTCTTTTATATGCCTGCTTAGCTCATGGTGAAGACCCAATAAATATTAATTGATGGACAAGGAGCTCTGGGGTTTGGTTCCAGCCAGATCCAAGTACTATGTTTTGAGGAAGTTTATAAGAGCACGGGCATGTAGGATATTATGTTGTGAGTCTGGAGACTCTCAGGACCCCTCTCCTCCTTCTCCCATAGCCAAAGAAAGCCTGGGAGAAGTGGGTGGAACGGGAAGGGAAGCACCTAATTATGGTTCATGGGTTATATAATTATATTTTCAGGTTCTCACTGGTGGTGGGTTTTAAAAGAGCTTTGAATAATTTCCATTTTGAAATGCTTTGTTTTCCTCGGCTTTGTTTTAGTCACCCTTTATTCATCATCCTTGGTCCTTCCCCAGCACCTTCCAGGGGGAATTAGCTGAGGACCAGCCCATGGACTTGGTACCCATACCTGACAAAGCTGGGATCTGCCAAAGGTTTGACAGTAGGGTCCAAATACCCTGAATCAAACCCAAGCTCCTCAGCCTGTTGAAGTACCTTTCATGGTGGGACCTCACTATGCAGTAACATAGTGGTTCTCACCATCTCCACCCTAGACCAGCAGCCACAGGAGCACCTGGGAACCTGCTGGAAATGCAAATTCTTGGGTTCCATCCCAGGACTCCCAGAAAGTCTAGGGTGAGGCCCAGCAATCTGAGTTTTAACAAGCCCTCCAGGGGGTTCTGGTGCATATTTAAGTTTGGAAATCACTACTCTGGATTCTACAGTCTAGAACAATGATCCCCGCCCTGGTGACTGGGCATAACAATCACTTACCTAGACCTCACCCCAGACCTACTAAATTAGACTCCCCAGAAGTGCGGACTAAACATCAGATTACCATTTAGTTCTTTTAAGCTCCATAGGGCTTCTAATGATGCACAGTCAAGGCTAACCACCACTGTCTCTGAGTGATATACCTTGCATTAGACACATGTTAAGGGACTGTTCCCATGAACAAAAAACACAAGGCAGGCTGTGGCTGTGGTGGGGACAAAAGTGTGGACCTCATAGATCCTGCCCAGAAACATAATCACATCTTCCCCCAGGGCCTGACTGCAGCCAGAGATGCTGCCTGTGAATATACAGAGGCTGTGATTCAGTGATCTGTACAGAAGGGCATCAACCCATGGTTTCAAGAGCAACTGAAATGGTTCTTGTGACATCTCAGCCTGTCCGTTTGGGGAGAGAAGTCTGCTTGAATCTGTGGCTCTACAGGGGAAAAGACTGGCGTAAGGAGAAACAAGAGTCCTCTAGACAAGCGCTCTGCTCGATTCCCCTGCATATTCAGCCTTGGGTGGTGTTTCTCCTGATCCTCCTCACAGGTCAGACCACTGGTTCTCCAACTCTGAGCGTAGCAGACTCACCCAGAAAGCTAATAAAGACTCAGAGGCTCAGGTTCATGAAAGCAGTAGAGGGCCTGGGCTTTTGCATTTTTACCAAGTTCCCTGGTGATTCTGATACTCACCAAAATGTAAGAACTGCTGTTGCAGACTAGGGGCTGGCACACTTCTTCTGTAAAGAGCCAGATAGCTGATGTTTTAGACTTTGCAGACCATGTGGTCTTTGTTGCTACTACTCAACTGTGCCATTGTAGCAAGACAGTTGCCATAGATGATATGTGAGTAATTATAGCCCTGTTTCAATAAAACTTTATTTATAAATTCAGATGGTGGGCCACTTAGCCCATGGGCCCTAGTTTGCTGACCCCTGCTCTAGGCAATAGATCTTGACTCTGATTGCACATTAGAAACACAGGGAAAGTTGGGGTTTGGGGTTTTTTTTATTTTAAACCAATGCCTGGATCCTATTTCCAAAGACTTGGCTACAGTTGTTCTGAAGTGGAGCCCAAGACGTTTTCTTTTCTTTTCTTTTCTTTTTAATGCCCCTCTAATTCTAATGTGCACCTAGGATCAAGAACCACCACTTTAGGTATTTATTCACTAGGTAGCTACTCATCTACCACGTGCTTAGAACTGTAAAATACAAGTCAGATCATATTACTTTCTCACACAGCACTCCCCAGCGCTTTCCATGTGATTCATGATAAAATGGGCATCCTTGTTGTGCCTTACAGTGTCCTTCAAGATCTAGCTGCTAGCAACCGCATCTCCTACTGTTCTATCACTCCTATTCTCTGCTCAATCACACTAGTCTCCTTACTCTACTGAGAGCATTTCAAACACTATCCTGGGTTAAGGCCTTTGCCCTCATAGTCTTCTATCAGGAAAGCTTATGTTGCAGTTATCTATTGCTGTGTTACGGACCATCTCCACACTTAGTATCTTGAAACAGCACCAAGAATTTATTTTGTTCATGTAGCTGAAAATTTTTCAGAGCATGACAGGGATGGCTCATCTCTGCTCCACAAGGTATCAGCTGGGGTGGCTGGACGGGGATTAGCAGCAAGTTGGTGCTGGCTGTCAGCTGGGAGCTCAGCTGGGCCGTTGGCTGGGGTCTTCAGTTCCTTTTCACATGAGCCTTTCCCAGGAGCTGCTTGGGCTTCCTCACAACATGGCAGCTAGGTACCGAGAGCAAGCACCCCAACAGAAGAGAAGTGGGAGCTGCTAATCTCTTGAGGTCTGGGCCCAGAAACCGACAAAACATTAATTACATCATATTCTATTAGTCAAAACAGTCTCCCAGCTCTCCCAGATTCCCCCCAAGAGAGGGGACATAGACCCCTTCTCAATGGAAGGAGTATCCAAAGTATTTGCAGCCATCTTTCCTTTTCCACAGCAACTTTACATATATATGCACAACTCACCTACACCCACACTTCCTCCAGATCTCTGCTCCAAAGTCACCATAT
Organism: Avahi laniger; assembly: GCA_963575035.1. Lineage (NCBI taxonomy): Eukaryota > Metazoa > Chordata > Mammalia > Primates > Indriidae > Avahi > Avahi laniger. The sequence continues at coordinate 174,632 of CAUYSK010007925.1, forward strand.
CAGAGAAGCCCCCACATCTAGACAGCAGCCCCACCCCCTCACCTCACTCCATCACTGCTTATCTGCTGACATGCTTTGTATCTCTGAATAGCAGTTAACACTGTTGGCCATGTTGTATGTTTGTCTGTAATGGACACAACTACTTATGCTTGATGCTTATTTGTGGCTGGAAGAGAGAGGTAAGGCACTGTTTTGACCTCTGGAAACTTTTGATCTAACCAAGGAGGAAAAATAAAAAAAATACAACAACTTAGATGAGACAGATAAACAAATATCCTTACCAAAAATTTAAAAAATGTTTTCAGTGCCTTGATTTTCAGTTGCACACAGACATTAAATGCTCAGGGTGGGTGGAGGGGCCCATAGCACCTCAAGCCAGTCTCTCTGGTGTCCCTACTGGCACAGACTTTAGCTCTCACTGGGTGCTTTGCACATACATGGTTTTCAAGGCCAAAAATCTTATTTTTTTGTTGTTGTTCTTGATGTAGAGCGAAAGTAACATGGAAGGAAAATTTTGAGAATTCAGTTGAACAAGGATTTATGGAGCAGGTGGTAGGCTCTGAGGCATACATACGGCACCTGATATCGAGCAGCTTACAGTCTAGCCGGGGAGACTGATATTTAAACAGGCAATTTTAATAAAATGTGAATGCAATAATAAAAGCAATCATGGGGGGATTTTTTGGAGCTGGTGATGTCTGTGCTGGGTCTTTAAGGTTGAATAGGAGTCATCTGGGTGAAGAAAAAGAAGGAAGAGTGGGGGACGGAGTAGAGGTGGAGAACAGTAATATTCTAGCAAGGAAATGACTTGTACAAAACAAGAAACAGTGTGATGTGTTGAGGGGCCACACACAAGTTATCTTGGAATGTCAAGGGAAAGGTAGAAAGCAGGGAAATACGAAGGATGTAAATAGTAGGCAGGGCAGGTCACAAAGGGCTCCTGCACATCCTGTTAAGCAGCTGGCAGTTTGTTGGGTGGGTTTTGCACCGAGGATTGGCGTGCTTGGAGATGGACTTTCAATACGGCGTTCTGGCTGCAGCACGGAGGAGGACCTTGAAAGTGGAGTAGGGGATAGGGAGAAGCAGGGACCATTCAAGGTCTATTGTGAAGTCCAGGCATGAAATATGAGGGCCTGAAATACTGGCCGCAGGAAGGGGAGAAAAGAACCAATTCCAGGCACATTCAGGATGCACCATCAGTAGGGCTTATTGATGGGTAGACTGGAAGAGAGAGAAGTCACTGACTTCTAGGTTTCTGACTTGGTGGCCCAAGTGTCGTTGGTTCTGGATGTATAAGGGAAGGGTCCACAGGTGGGCACTGGGAGGGAGGAAATGAGATACATTTTTTTTCAAGTTAAGGCTAGAGATATTATGAGATGTATTTTGGCTGTGCCGATTTGAGAGGTTTATGCCGTACCCAGCAAGACACGATGACAGCTGATCAGGTGTCAGTCAGGGTTCGGTCAGAGAAACAGAACCAGCATGATGTGTGTGGGGCAGGAAGGGGAAGTGAGAGACAGAGATTGACAGAGACAGAGAGAGACAGAGATATTTCTTTTAAGGAAGGGGCTCATGTGATTGTGGAGGTTGGTGAGTCCCAAATCTGATGGGGGAAGCCGGCAAGGTGGGGACTGGTGGGTAAGCTGTGGTTACAGCACTAAGGCAGGCTGCTGGGGAATCCCTTCTCTCTCAGAGGAGGCAGGCTTTGCTCCATGCAGGCCTTCAGTGCACTGGATGGGCCCCCCGAGTTATGGAGTCATCTGCTCTACTCAGAGTCCACCGATGTAAATGTCAATCTCATTCAAAACATACCTTCACAGAAACATCTAGCATGATGTTAACCAAACACTTGGGTACCGTGGCTCAGCCAAGATGACACATTAAGTTAACCATGATACTCACTTGTGCTGAGGGAAACAGTTTTGGCGTTGTGAGCCCCACAAAAGAGAGGTCACAAAAGAGAGGCCTCTCAATGAACAGGCCCACGTGATGAGGTGTGGAAGGAGGCCTCAGGCTAACGTGCAGTGAGGATCTGAGGCCCTCAGTCCGACAGCCATGCGAGGGAGCTTGAAAGCAGAACCGACTCATGTGAGGGACGTCGAGACAGGGGACCCTGCTAAGCTGCACCCAGATTTCTGACCCACAGACACTGTGAGATGCTAGATGTTTGTTGTTTTAAGCTGCTAAGTGTTGGGGTCATTTGTTGCTTGGCAATAGATAGCCACGTGCCACGATGCTTAGGCTGGCCCAGGGATTTTCCCAAATGTTTTCTTTTAAGTCCAAGTATGTGTTCTGGGTGCCCAGTGTAGACAACTGGCTTGTGACCATCCAACACTCTACCTGGATGACCCAGTTGTGATCATTTTATTGCTCTCCCTCTCCCTCCTTAGCCCCATCTTGGACAGTCTTAATCCAGTTTCTAGATGGGGAAACCGAGTTTGGAAGTGGCCAATAGTCCAGAATTATGGAACCACGTTCCTCCTGGTGCTGGGGTTTGCACATGGAGCTCCTCAGCTCCATGGCCTGGCTGTTCCCATGTCAAAAGCACCACTTTCCTTTAGCCGAAGCCTTCTGCAAGGAGGACATTATCACATTCCATACTGAAGCGGAGACTTATTGCATCTGGGGAAGGAATTCATTCTGCTGAGCCGGGGCAGCGGGGCCCTCTCAGTAGGCAGTCCATCCATGTTAATAAATGTCTCACCTACCAGACAGCTTCAATAAGGTGAACCGCGGAGGAGAGGTCATGCTTGTCAGTTTAGTTTTACCGAGACACGGGAGAGCCCATCTGATGCGGCTCTGGAATTTAGCTGTTGTCCTGAAGGGAAGAGAGACTGGCAGTTTCTTCCCAAAGACCTGGCTCCTCCCCTCCCAGACACACTCTCATTTTGTTTCCATTCTTGACGTTTAGAGGCTGCCGAAGTCACATGGCCCCATGTCCCACACATGTGTGCATCATGATGTGTAATATATTTGTGCAGAGATTTTTCTATTTTTAAAAATGCTCCCATAGCAGCTATCTCATTTGTTGACCCAATAGGTAAACTATGCTGGGACTATTTTCCCCATCTTACAGGTGGGTATTTCTGAGTTTCAGAAGGTCCCTGTTTCCTTGGTTACACTGTAAACGAGGAATGTGTCTCCTCGTGTCGTGTCTCTTTGCATCATCTTCAAACCAGATCACAGGGCTCAAGAGAACTCTCTAGTGTTCCTCAGAGCTTCACAATTTCACCAAAAGAAGAAACAGGCAGAACACTTCAAGCTTGGGCATTTCCCATGTACCATGAGAGGGAAATGGAAGGAAAAACAGAGCGGGCCAAGGTCAAATTTGACAAGAGGGAATCTAAGAATCATTTGGGTCAGGCCTGTCACTTGACAAATAAAAGCAGGTCCATACAGGGCAGCGAGTGCCCCCCACAGCTTCAGTGCCATCTTTCACACTAACCAAGGAGGTGCCACAGCCTGCAGGGGCTACGGGCATCTGTGCGCCTGTGCTGGTGACGGGTCCGTTTCTGCCTCCTGTTCCCTCTGCTCATGAGCAGGTTCCCCCTTAAACTCAGCTGAGCCAGGTTTCCCAGTGAGCTTTGCGCCCCTCCAGAGCCTTAGTCAGTGCCTCTTCCCGCATCCCTGCCCCTCTGACATCAGCCCCTGGGCTCCTGGATGCTTCACCTGCCACAGTAGGTCTCTCTGCTTCTCTGGGGGCCCCTCCTCCTCTCTTTGTACCCTGTCAGCCCGTAAGTAATGGTCCTGCTCCTTCAAAGAGCAAACAAGATTGATGACAGAGAAAAAGGCCAGTGATGATCCCCTACTCCTCCCTGACCCGGCAGAAAACATGCTTGTTCTGTGTGGATTTATGAAGTGGTCACGTCTCCCTTTCTAGATAAAGCCTGGCAGAGACTCGCCCACCCAGGGTCACGTTTCCTTTCTGCAGCCGGGCGCAGAGGGAAGAGTCTCTGAGGTGGGTGCGCAAATGGGACCACCAGTGGGGAGCAGGGGCTACTTTTTCAGACTCAGAGGAACCTAGACTATTGCTCAGACCTTCCTGGCCTTCTCACGCAGCCAGAATCCTGAGCGGGCGTCAGTGGGATTAAGGAGAGGGCTGCCTTTTTTTGATTTTGATTACAAGTCAAATCCTGCTTCAAGAAAATGGAATATTTCTGCACCGTGAGAACATCTGTTCCCACTCTGGACGTTTGCCCGTTTGATCACCTCTACCTGAATACAGCGTTGGTGGAGACGATACAAGATGCTCAGGTCGATGTGCATTTCAAATAAACAATAATCTTTTCTAGTAAAAGTATATCCCAAATACTACATGAGACATTCCTTATATTTAAAAAAAATTATTCTTGTTGTGTCCTTTTTGCTAAATTGTGCAGCCCTGACTGAAGAGCCATTTCGCTGGTATGTCTTTGTTCTTTATTTTAAGGATGAGTTAAAAAGTGCTTTGGGGAAGTAAATTCCCAGAGATCAGGAAGAAATGGACCTCCCTTTTGTATTTCCTTCTGCACCAGGTGCCCCAGGGCCAGGTGCTCTTCCTGGGCCAGCTTGACTCCTGGCCAGCATGGCCAAGACCCGTGGCAGTGACTTGAGTAGGCAAAGGCAGAAGACCCGTAGAGCAACGGTTCTCAACAGGGACAATTTTGCACCCAGGGGATATTTGGCAACCTCTGGAAATATTTGGGGTTGTCTAGAGGGGAGTGGGGTGATGCTGCTGGCCTCTAGCAGATGAAGCTAGGATGCCGCAGACTCCCCTGTGATGTGCGCACGCGCGCACACACACACACACACACAGTGCCACACACACAGCCTCAGATATAAATAACACTGCAGTTGAGAATCCCCGAAGTAAAGGAAGACAACCAGTGTTTGGAATAAAAGGCTTGGGGCTCAACCACAAACCTGCAGTCTAAAAGTTCTCCCAGTCACCAGGGACTGGACAGGCAGCTGGGGCCGCATCCTGCCCCCTCCTCCACTGGGAGCCCTGAGGCTGGAAGCCACTGCCTCTGATTTCCCCTTGAAGGCTGCCCCTGAGGTTAATTTTAACCATCTTTCATGCGTATAACAATGTTGGGGGCTGGGCAGTCTCTGTCCTGTGGGGCTCAGGTCCTGTTCTGTAGCTTTCTGCCCTTTCCTGTCACATCCCCCCATGGGCCTGTCCATGGCTGGGCAAAGCCTGCTGCAGCCACCTGCCAACATGCCCACCTGTGGTCTTTCTGCCCCAATGGAGGCCGAAGGAGAGATGTGTCTGTGCTTCCTGCCCCGTGGAAAATCTGAAAGCACTGAAGAAGTAGCAAACATCAGGATCCACCTCCTGCCCTCTGTGTCCCCTTCCCTTAGCAGCCGGGGGTCCCCCAGCAGGAGACCAGCAGAGCCAGTATCCATTCCTGGGTTCTTAACAGCAGGAGAAAGGGACTGGAAGCTACCCTGCAAAGAAGGAACTCTCACCTTCAGCAAACCACAGCGGCTCTCAGGAACCTCTAGTTCAGGGAGGTTTGTGAGTTCAGCTGTCCCGCACGCACGCCTCTGCAGAGAGGAGGAAGCTGAGCCCCCACGCTCAGCAGCCACCAAGGATGGAGATATTGAAAACGTCCCCATCAGCTCCTCTCAGAGCACTCCATGTGCTGTGGGTGAGCAAAAAATCCAGTCCACTCTCTAGAGGGGAGAACAAACAAACAAAACCTTCAAGACAAGACAAAGACAAAAACAACGGAATAAGGGGGACGACTTTGCTTCCTAAGTGAAATCATAGGATGGGCAACTTCGAGCTTGTGTTTTGGACTAGAAGGGTTAAAAAAAGTTCTAGGCTTACAAATTAGATTTTTGTTTCCCATAGCCTCCCACAACTTCACCTATCCCTGGAGAAGCCAAATAGTTTATTTTATGTGACTCGTGACTTTCCCCTTCACTAAGTGACAGCCCGACAGCCGCTAGTGGTGGCCCGTCGGATTTCAGCAGAGAAAGCTGCCAGGAGCAGGCCCCGTACCCTCCCTCTCTGGCCCCTTTTTCTGTCTGCCCCTTGCTCGGGCTCCCCCTTTCCCCACCCTGCCCTTTCCAAAAGATTTATAGAGCAGAGTGGCTTGAGAACAAATGAGCAGACTTTAGGCTGATGTATTCTGCATACTAATGACAAGATACTGCTTCTGTACCTAGGGGCAAAGCCAGGTCAGGCCAGTTTAACCATAAACTTTATTTATGGGCTTATAACTTTGCAGCTGCAGTAGCTCTGCCCAATCTTGGGACTGAGATCTGTCTCTCTCTATAGATTCATACATACTTTTTAAACAAATTTGGTGGGGGTGGGGAACAGAGTGCTGGTAGCTCTTTCTTTACGATCTCCTGGGTAATTCCAGTAAGAAGTTTAAGCCAAAGGAAAAAGAAAGATCCGAGAAGGAACTAGCAGTGGTAGCTGCAGAGGTAGTAGTCGCTGTAGTATAATACCTCCTCCCTGGGAATAATAAAGCAGTAATAGTAACACTTCCTCCTGGGGCAGGAATCTAGTCTATCTGGCACTGCTGAGTTTTCCACAAGTTGGTTTTCAGAACCACCCATCTTGAATCTTGAATCACAGAATGAACTGTCTGCTGTGAAGTGGCTGAAGACCCTTCCTTCCTCCCAAGGATCTTCCAAGTCCGACCATCTTTAATGCTCCAGCAAGCTGGGTCCTCCAGTCCACATGGGGTGCAGCTCTGAGCTCAGTCCTTAGGACGCCCGTCCTGTCTTCTGGTTGTATGTCGTGACCCTGTTTGTTCAAGTGGGCGCAGCAGGAGAAAGCGCCTAGCATCGTAGGTTTGGTGCCGTGGAAATGGATTGATTATGCGTGGTCTCAATGTCACTGACTTAGCTGAAGGGTAGAGATGGAATAGACAGCTTCAGTCACTCAACAAAGATGCACTGGTCACTTGTTCTGTGCTTGGCGTGAGGGACACCATGGGGAACAAGATACGATCATCCTCGTCCATGCTGAGTTTAGCCGATGTAGGCAAGTCCATTCCCACTGCTGGGGATGCATTTTAAAGCATGTGTTGGACCACTTCTTGCTCCTGGCCCATTATCAGTAAGCCATGCAAGTCCTCTAAATGACAAAGTGAACAGTGTTGGATGGATGGTTGGAGATCAGCCTCAGTGTCGTGGGACTTGAGTCACAATCTCTGCCCATCCGTGGAATGGTTCATTTAACCCCTCCGTGCTTTAGCTCACCCTTCAGAAAGGATCCAAGAGTCCATGAGCTCCTGTGACCTTCAACAAAAACGTGGAAATGCAAGCGCACCCTGTATTGTTGCTGCTTTTCTCTGGTTCTGGGAGTTCACCTGTCAGTTCGGCCCCTTCTGGGGTCAGAAATTGGATAAACACATCCTTTTGAAATTTGCTCAGAGCAAAATGTTCCCCTCTGGGGAAGGATCCTGGCCAAGTTGACATGAATAAATAACTCAGAAAAACACCCACACAAATAATTTTTGTGTGATCTTCGACAAAAGAGCAAAGGCAATTCAATGGAGAAAATATAGTCTTTTGAATAAATGATACTAAAATAATTAGACATACATATGCAAAAAACAAAACAAAACAACCTAGGCACATATCTTACACCTTATACAAAAATTAAAAATTAACTCAAAATGAATCATGGGTCCAAGTGTAAAATGAAAAACTATAAAACTTCTTTAAGAAAACAGGAAAAAATCTACATGGCTTTGAATGTGTGATGTGTTCTTAAATACAACACCAATTCTACAATCCATGAAAGAAAAAAATTGATGTCAGACTTTATTAAAATTGAAAATTGCTGCTATGCAAAAGACACTCATAAAAAAATGAAAGGACAAGCCACAGACTGGGAGAAGATATTCACAAAATACACATTGGATAAAGACATGTACACAAAAATATATAAAGAATGCTTAAAACTTAATAATAAGAAAATAAACAACTCAATTTTAAAAAAAGGGAAGAAGATGTGGACAGAACCTCACCCAAGAGGATACGTAGATGGCAAATAACACATGAAAACGATATGCTCAGTATCACTTGTCATTAGAGAATTGCAATTAAAAGAACAAAATACCACTACCCACCTATTAAAATGACTAAGATTCAGGAACCAGCAATACCAAGTTTTGGTGAGGATGCAGAGGAACAGAGATTCATTCCTTGCTGGTGGGTATCCAAATGGCACAGCCACTTTGGAAGACAATTTGGCAGTTTCTTATAGAACTAGGCATAGTCTTACACTACCGTCTAGCAATCAGACACCTAGGTATTTGCTCTACCAGTTTGAAAGCACATGGCTATGCAAAAATATGCCTGTGAATAGCAGTTTTATTCATAATTACCAAAAGCCGGGAGCAACCAAGACATCCTTCAATAGATGAATGGATAAATAAACTGTGGTACCTGCATACAATGAAATATTATTCGGCAATGAAAAGAAATGAGGCATCAAGCCAGTAAAGGACATAAATGGATCTTAAATGCATATTGCTACGTGAAAGAAGTCAGTCTGAAAAAGCTACACAATGTGAAATGGCAATTATATGCCAGTCTGGAATAGGTAAAACTTTGGGGATGGTAAACAGATGAGTGATTGTGGGATTCAGAGAGGAGGGAGGGTTAAATGGATGAAACATAGGGAATTCTGTAGGGCAGTGAAAGTATCCTGTACAGTAGTGTAATGGTGAGTCTAGGATATCAAGCCTTGGCTAGAACCCATAGAACTTTACAGCACAAAGTATACCCTAATGTATAAGTTTTTTTAAAAAAAATCATTTAAGAGTTTGAGGGGTCCCAGGATGGAAGGCAGATGTGACAAAAGAATCTAAATGTATTACAAAAGTATGAAAGAACACCAGTAAATGGGGTCAGGGAACTGGATACGGAAGTAACTTTGGAAATGAATGAAGTCTATAAGGCTGAAGGGAAAAGGAACTGTACACAAGCTCTGTGTTGGTAAAATTTTTTCCCAGAGAGTAGGGGTTAGCAATTCGGAAACCATCATACATATAGTCTTGGATGGGACAATTATGTAACAAGATGGAGGAGAGTGGGAGCCAGGTTTTCATTGTTGGAGTGGGAGATTATAGATAAGCTAGGGAAAGAGACTGGAATGATCTAGGTGGTGACAGGTTAGAGTTGGAGACAGAAATATGAACTCGGATTTAGCTGAACATAGGCATGGATGATTACACATGGAAATATTTATAGATGTATGTGTGTACATACAGGTTAGTGTACACATATATATCTCCTTGCTCTATCAGTTGAGAGAACCTAGAAACGTAACATCCCAGTAATAGTGAGCACACCAAGTGCCCAGCTCTTGGTTCCTAAAACCATTTGCCTATAAAAAGAACCAGGGCTCCTTGGAGAAACAGCTAATTTCACTAGAGCGGAAAACATACAAAATGAGCCTGGTGCATCTTGCAGTGCCAGAAAGTAAGAAAGTGCTCAAAAACCAAAGGCAAAACAAAGAAAGCAAAACAAAACACCCTCACAATGACGGGGATGTGTTAAAGGAACGCGGGAGCCTGCTGGGAAAGCTTCCAATGGTCAAAGCTGGTTGAGCGAGAAAATAAATAATATTATATATAACCCAAAGTATAAAATAAATACCCATGAGTTTATAATGATATAAATAAATGATTGAGTAAATATATGGAGGAGAACAAAGCTCCCGTGCAGAAGAATTTCCAAAGAACGTATGCAGCCACTCCACCACTGAAAAGGCGGAGCCTGATTCCCATTCCTTGCATGTGGGCTGCACATGGTGACGTCCTTCCAAGGAGTACAGTGTGGGGAGGGAGAAGAAGAGAAAAGTGAGAAACCTGGCAGACCCTGCCTCGGCCAGGTCATCCATGTTTACATCAGCAGTGATTCATCTTGTCGACGGTATGGACTGGATATGGACGACGAAAGTGGCACTTTACATCCCTGGTCTTCCTCCCCAAATTCCCCAAAGCACGTCATCCCAGTCTAATCATGAAAAAAGAAAAAAAACATACAAATCCCAACTGAGGGACATTCAGCAAAATGCCTGAGCAGAATCCCTCAAAACTGTCAAGGTCATCATCAAATACAAGCAAAGTCAGTCTGAGAAATTATCGCCACCAGAGCCTGGGACAGAAAAAGGTCATTAGGGGGAAACTGAGGGAATCCGAATAAAGTATGGACTTGAGTTCATAGTAATTTATCAATTCTTTGTTCATTAATGGTGACAAACGCACCGCACTCATGCAAGATGTTAATGACAGAGGAAACCGGGTGTGGAGTATACAGGAAGCTTCTGTACTATTTTCTCAATAATTTTAAAAATCTAAAACTATTCTAAAATTAAAAGTTTAATAAAAAAAATACAGGCAGCTGGCTGGATTTGGCTAGGGGGCTGATTTTTACCAACTGATGTTTTTAAACCTGCTACTCATGAGAATTAATTTTAAACCTGCTACTCATGAGGAACTTTTTGAGAACTTTCTTTATAAAATAGGCAATTTACATTAAGACACTATGAACAGTCTCGATCCCACCCATGTCCCCATGTAATCTGTCACTCCCTGGTCCCTGTAGTCATTAATTTTATTACTTTCGCATTCATCTAGTGTTTAAGCAAATGTGAGCAGTAATGAAGTATATTCTTGATTTTCCCCCTTTCTTCTGACACAAACAATAGTACCTTATAAATACTGTTCTGCCAGGTGCTTTTTTCTTTTTGTATATTCCAGAGATCTTTCAATATAAGCGCGGAGAGAGATCTTTCTCATTCTTTTTTAAACAGATGCAGAGTATTCTAAGTTAAGAGGTTATTTAACCAGCCTCCCATGGATAGACATTTGGGTGGTTGTCTCCAACCTTTGCTGTTATAAATTATGCTGTAGTGAATAATCTCATATGTATGGAATTATAAGCTTGTGAAGGTCCGTTTATGATGCCTGCATTCCACTTCAAGGGAATTATATCAGAAATTCTTAGGGCAGGTCCTGGGCATCCTTATTTTTAGAAAGTCCTCCAGCTAATCCTGACATGCATCTCAGACTGAGCGGCACTGACATGGAACGAACACATCCGGAAAGTAAGAGGGGGATGGTTCTGAGGCCAGGCAGCATGTCAGAACCACCGAAGAACTACACAAAAATATATAAAAGTATCTGTGTACAAGGTTCACCTCGGAAAAACCAGATTTTATTTGGGGGGGGAAGGATAGAACCTGAAAGTATTCTTTTTTAAAGCTTCCTATGTGATGCGAATGGGTCGTTAGGGTTAAGAACCATCCATCTAGGGGAAAAGTGCACTTTATCGTACACAGAGTTGCAGAATTGTCTTTCCTACACCTGGATCTTGTAGTCTGTGGTCTGTCTCTCTACTCCTCTCCCTAAGTCACGCCTTGGAGAGAAATTTGGAAGCAGATCTAGAGCACAAGGTGAATGACGAGTCGCGGTGAGCGCCCATGGTGTATGGGTGGGTGGTGGGCTGGCCTCAGCCCACGGGCAGTACAAACATGAAGGAGACGCCTGCTGTCGGAGGGCGCGCATCGCTGCCCATCCGTGAGCTCCAGATTAATATTTTGCCAGCCCTCGATGAACTTTTGTTTCCTTCCGGCAACCTCTCTTTCTCATCAGCAGAGCTGCAGTGAGTTACAGGACATTCCTGTACAAACTGAAACTTCTCTTTCTTCATCTTTACTTGATTTCAGTGAGTTGGCTCGAAATCTAAGACCTGACATACTTCGGGCATTGCTTCCACTTGTGTCATGGGGAAGTTCGAGGGGAAATGGTTTTCTAAAAAAGAAACAAAGAAATAGCCCTTAGTAATTGACATGTGTTGAGTCAGTTATGGAACCCTCATGGAACCCTTGCCCCAGATGTATGGCATGTTATCATCCCCATTTTACAACAGGAAACTGAGGCACAGGGAGGTTAAGACATTTGTCCAAAGTAACACAGCCAGGTAGTGTCAAAGAAAGTGGATCTCAAAACTAGGTCTATCCAGCTCCCAAACCCAGGCTGTATGCTATACTGCCTTCTCCCAATAGGAGCTGAGAATTTCTTCCTGCTTTCTGTGTATCTTAGAGGATTGCCATCTTTGATGGACATCAAAACATTGGTGGCCTTCATCTTGGGAGGCATAAAAGGAATCTCTATATATTCTCTACCTTTATTCCAAGATTAACTTTCCACATAAGGCAAAAAGAGCTGCTTTGCATCTCTGATGAAACCATAGTGCTTTTTCATGGTGTTGTACCTAAGGGTTCTTCAACAAGTCCCTTCTGGAACACCACAAATGCTACCTGCTATAACAAACATTACAATAACCAATACCGTTTCCAGGTGTTATAGAAGTGTCACCCTCATAGCCTCATTTAACCTTCATTCCGCCTTATTAGAAAAGTAAACTGGGATTCCAAGAACCTAAGTAAAGTGCTCAAGGTCACAGCACCAGGAAGTGGTACAGCCAAATTCAAATTCTGGTCTCATTTGACACCTACACTGTTGCTCAAATACTGCCCAGCCCATGCGGATGTATTTTCTAGGGAAACTTTCCTTTTCACCTCCTGGTGAGTCTTTCTACTTTTCCTCTCACTATCCCTAAAGACATTCACAATTTTAAATCTCTTTCTCTTTCTTCCCCTACCCAAGCCCGGGAGAATTAGGCCACAGTGGATGGATTGATATGTGAAGTTAACCCATGTCTTTCCCAACGGGGGCCAGACAAATTCCACACATTAGAATCTGGGGCAAGGAACTGGAGTGAGAACCCAAGGGTTAATATTGCTATAGTGGGAAAGTTATCTGCTTTGTTGTAAAACACAGCTTCCCAGCACTACAGAAGAGACTATTAGCATGCAAATGCACTTTGCCTCATGCTTTTTAATGTTTTACTTCTCTTAATTGCTGAAACCGGTTGTAATTTCTGAGCACTGCTGGCTTCAGGGAAGCAGTTTCCTCTAAAGCAAGCGAGCTATCATTGCACCTGGAAAGATTTGAATTCTAATTTTATTAACCAGTTGGGTGAGGCATTTTCTCCTCTCTTCCTCAAAGAGGGGCGGAGCAGGGAAGTCCAGGTTGAAGTTACAAACCTTCTCATTTTGCTCCAGTGCTTAGCTAGTTTCCTCTGAATTCTTTGGTTTGGAACTTGACGTTCTCAGTAAGAGATCAAAATCACATACGAGCTTTGATGAAGATAAGAGCACGTTTATTAAAGTCTTTAGACACCAGAAACCTGGTTGTGCATTTGCAGTGAAAAATATTTCCAAATGCTACCTGGATTGGGGTAGAATCCATTCTCTCATTCCAGAGACGTTCTAGATGACTAAATTATCTCTAAAGTGACTTCCAGTTCTAAAACTCTACTTTCTACGAAGTAGAAATGAGTGGAGAAAGGAATCTCTGCTCCGGTAAGCGAATGTTGCTGCTGGCACCGACGAGATCATTAAGGAAATTATTTTCCCCCATCTATACATACATCCCAGCTGATTTTTTTTTTCATGAGTCAGTAGTGAATGGAGAGATCCTGAAACCAGGCGTGGGCTCCAGAAAACAGGTCATTTTCCTAGATCGTCTACAGATGCCATTGTTGGTCAAGCTGTTTCATTTTCTGGAAGAATTTTATTATGGAACTCTTGCTTTCCGGTTGAAAAGCAGTCTTGTGGAGGCTGAAACGTCACCAGAGGCAGCTGATTCCCCTCCATGTGGATCTAGGAGTGCTGCATGCAGAGGTCTGTACTGGACAGTGACATACCTATGCAGGGCAAGGATGCAGTTGCCACCTGGACCTCACCTGATACAAAAAAAAAAAAAAAAAGTCAATGTGTTAGGTAGATAGCGAGGGATCCTGGGTCTCCTAGGGATGAGAGTGGGTGCTATTGCTCCGGTCTTGGTCCTGCCCTACCCTAATTCTCCACACCCAAGGGAGGAGGGAACACCCTTCGAATCTGCCAATCAGAACTTGGCCCACCAGCTGCAAAAGAATGCAGAGGACTCTAGCCTGAGGCCAAGCAGCATGGGTACCATAAAGTCCAAAAAGTGATCTAGAACCCACATACGTAGTTAAGGCTCAGGTCATGTGACTCCCAACTGTCCAAAGTGGTTCCATGGTGACCTCTGAACCATGAGGGAGGTCCCTATCTGGGCACTATAAAATAAGACGCAGACCATAACCAACCTCTCTCTTTGCCCTTCCTTTGGCTCTACCTTTGCTGCAACAATGGGCCCAGTCATCGTCTGTGGCATATGTACCATGCTCTGTAAGCCTATACCTTGCTCTTGCTCCATAATCCGATCTTTGTCTCCTCAATAAACTTCATTTTCGTGCTGCCTAATTTTGGTGTATCTGGTCATTCCTCTGCCATGAGTGTGTCAAGAACCAACTGTGTCAGACTAAAACCTGGCAAATGGAAATACAAATTGTGCCTCTGCTGAATTTGTTCTGTCAATGCTTAGCTTTTTTCGTCATTTGCTATATAGAAGGGATCATTCGTGTCTTTTGTCAGTTATTCATCCACCGCTTTTTGGCAGTTCTCCTGTCTGCTAGTTTGTTCTCTCAGTTGAATTCTGAGTTTCTGCGAATCCCAAGTGCAATGAGAAATGATGGAGAACCACATTCTCACTCCTTGATGAAGGAAAGAGCAATACACCTACAGCAGCAAATGCTCAAGCAATCCTTCTCCCACTGTGGGTTCATTTTCACGTGCCGCGTGTGTCTTGTCTTCCCATGTACACCTGTCTGCATCCTCAGGATGTCCTGAATGACGTCTTACCCTCAGAAGAGTACGTTAATAAAAGCACAATGGCAACACAAAACAGAAAATAAGCCACAAATTTCTCTGTTTTATGCATGCACAAATTTTCCTGGGCTGGGAGACTGTGGTGTCTGAACTGAGAGAAGTCAAAGGAAGAAGCTGTTTGAGCAGAGCCAAGTTCTGGACTGAGCTCTGAGGGAAAGGAAAGAGAGGACAGGAGGAGTTCGCCTCTCAGGTAGAGGATGCTGGGGTACCTGAACGGTGAACAGAGTGACGAGCCCCAGAGCTTCATCATGCTGTCAGCCCTTGTATCAAACCTTTCCGTTTGCCTTTAACGCTTTCTTTTCAGTTAGGAGTGGGAATGGTGAGTTAGAGAATGACTTTCCCCTTTTGGAGCACAGCATTTGTGCCAGGCACTTTCCATTCCTGGGCCATTTATAAGAATTCAGTAGGTGGGTTTTGTCTCCATTCTGCATTTAAAAGACCTGAGGTTTAGAGAGTCCCAGATGCCCCCGGCCACAGGACAGGTGAGAGGGTCTTAGCTTGAGGGCTTCCCTCAGTTCTTCCTGATCCCAGAACTTTCCCCTTCTCCACACTCCCTCTGGACACGGAGCAGAATCTTCCTTGTGCAGAACCGGCCGTGGGGAGGGTCCCCTTGAAGGTGGCCTCAGTCGCAAGTGGCCAGCTCCGTCTCCCAGCCACCACCAGCCCTTCCCCTCCCCGACAATTTCCACTTGTTTCTTTCAGAGAAAACATGACTTTTCCCATTGATGGAACTCACGGGCCAACAATACACCCGTTGCATGCCCCGCTCTCCCGGGACCAGGCTTTGACACCCACCCCCCACCCCACCTGCCCGGCCTGCCTTGGGGGAGGGGGGCGGGGAACTCTCTGCATAACAATGTCTGGTCCTGCCGCCCTTTTGCTATTAGCACCTAATGAAAATGTAACCGCGTTTAACCCCCGGGGGTCCTGGATGGGCGAGGGAGCCGCGTGGGCCTGATTCCTTTGTATGATAAGCAACCCGCTCCGCGTTCGGACGTCCCGGCCTTTCTCCGCGGAGAGGACGCCGAGCTGTGTATGGCTAACTCGGACCTCTCAGCTGTCCGGGGCACAATGGGGAAAGTATCTTTTGTGGCATTAACGGCTTTGGGGAGGGGAGAGGGGAGGGTACGGGCCGGCGGGGAGGGGGTGCGGTTGAAGAGGAGGAGAACAATGTGTGAGAAGCCGAGGCTGTGGGTTTCCCACACGGACCAATATGTGCCCCCCGCCCCCCTCTGGGAGCGACAGATCCGCAGCGACCAGCCCACAGCTGATCCCGCCTTGATTGGCTTTTTTTTTTTTTTCATTGTGCTCTCAAGGGACGAAAATCCTTTTGTGGCGTGAAAGGAGAGGCGTTCCTGCCGTCCCCTCCCTCGAACTGATTGGCTGTGTCACAAGATGGCCAAATCCACCGGATTAATGTGCGGCCGGCCGGCCGCAGTGAGGACGTCTGAGTCCGCCCCTCGGGCGAGCGTGTCTGCTGCCCTGGGAGCAGGGGAGGGGGACAGCGAGGGGCAGGCCACCACTTTCTTCATATTTATTATTCCCCCGCCCCCCAGCCCCGCAGGGATGTTTATTCATGGGCCACATCTGCTGGCTGGCAGGCGACATGTCTCTCGTTAGGAAGAATGCCTGGGAGTCCCCAAGGAGCCCGGAAAACGGGGCACATTCCTGAGGACCCGCCTTTTCGCTTTGCGCAGATAGCCCTTGCCTGGCCTTCTCAACCCACCGGTGATGTCAGCCGCCCCCACGCCAGCTCCCAGCCCTTTCTGGGGGGCAGGCACCAGTCACCTGCAGATGCTGGCTTCGCCCATCCCAGGGACCCAGTGCTAGAAGGAGAACATCCTCTCTCTCTGCCCTCTGCCCCTCTGTCCCGCCTACCCGAGTCACCCGACCCCTGCGGTAGGTTCTTATATAAATCGATCCCAGGCCTTTAAGAACCAGCTCAGGTTTGGCATCTCTGACTCTCCCAATGGAAAGACTATTCTTCTTGCTCTGATGTCGCATAGTATTTTTGTACCTCTTTCATCGCATTTACCACTTTCTACCTTAAGTAATCATGATTCAAGGGTGTGCTCTCCCTCCTCTCCCAGCCTATAAGGTCCTGGAGGGTAGGACTTGACTGGTTCACCCGTGTTACACCACCTGCCCCCCAACCGGTGCCAGCCATAAAGGCCACATGTGTGTGCACTCGGGAAGTGTCGCTCACTAGCTTTTGAGCGAGTGCAGTGAGTGCATACATGGGGAGAAGCATGTGGCTGGACTCACACGTCTTGGACCTCTCATGGATGCCAGATTAGTCTAGAAGGTGTGCAATGCCTCTTGCCCGTCATTTGTAAAATGGTGCAAAGTTTGCTTCAACTTAGCTTGCTGTTTGTCCCGTGTGCAGCTTTAGCAGTACCATGCATTTCAAAAAATTAGACACCGAGGTAAAGAAGGGCCTCAACACAAAGAAGACAGAACTAAGTCCAGATCTGGGGAGAAGACACCTCACTGAGTCGCTGACAGGTCAGTCTGTCTGTAGGACCAGCTACAGGGCAGCCAGGCCAATCTCACTTTTGGATTAGCAGCCGGGAATGTCTTTGCTGTTTTTTCATATAATTGATACTGACTTCTGGAACTGGGAAAGCTTACGATTTACAGAGGAATATGGGCAAGGAAGAAAAATAGGGAAAAAAATGGAGGAAATTGTAATGCTTTCATGGGCAAACCAGGTCAAGGCTTTGCAAGTTTCAAGTAAAGAAGTAACAGTAGACAAAGTTGTGTTGGAGTCATAGTTTTAGCAGTGCTAGCAAGAGTTCAAATTAGACTGTGGCCAGTTCTGGTTCTGAGTGGGGGTGTGTTAGTAGGCCTATGACAAGAGGTGGGGCATGGCTTTTAAGTGGGATGCCCAGCTTTTAGATGGTTAAGTAGGACATCTTTCAGGTATGTGGTTGAGGGTTTGGAAGGCTCCTTCTTTCAGGAGAAACTGAAGAAGTGGAGTGTAATCACAGAGACACTTTGCCCTGTAAGTGCTATTAAATATTGCTCAGCTCTATCAGTCATTCACACTTTAGCATGAACTGAGTCAATCAAGTTGCCTCTTTCTTAAATCTTAGCTGATATTAGCTGCCCTAGGTAATGGAAATTTGATTACTAGGAGTAGACCTGAGAGAGAGAGTGAAGGCTAAGAAAACCCTAACATCCTCAGAAAAAGGACTCCAGGAGAGAGAAAAATGCAGAAAGGGGGAGGAGTGTGGGTGCTAAGCAAACTTTTTCTATTTCTCCCCGCCATGTACATTTTGCCTAAGGTGACGTGTCTCTGGGAAATACGGCAATGACTTTTCACTTTTCTACCCCTCTCCTCCCAGAACCCTGCATGCAATAGTTACTGCTGTAACATCCTCCTTTCCAGGTTAAATGAGAACCCAAAGCACCATTCAAAAAGAAAGAACAAAAAAGCCACACGAGTTCTTCGTTCCAAAGAAGCTTTACTAAGTACTTTTGGAATAAAATCCCTTCCCAGCTTGGGATCAATGCTTAGACTAGATGTGGGGAAGTGGCCAGGTCTCTGAGGGTATCTGATCCTCCTTATTCAATTAATGAAGAATCCAAGAAGTTATGTGTAGCATGCATCTCAATATGGCAGGCAAGGTGGATCTGCATCAGTCACTTGGGGTGTTAAAATAAAAACGCAAGTCTGGGTCCTCAGCCCAGACTTGTCTCTTCAGAATCTCTGGGGGAGGGCTCTGGAAATCTGCATTTTAACAAGTACCCAGGTGATTCAGTCAGCCAGGTCGCACATGCCCGAGTAGAAGAGTCAAATCCAGACCCACTGTGGCTCACTCAGAGCCTGGAGTAGTACCTGCCGTGCCCTCCTGAGAAGGCCCTGAATCGAGACCAGGCTGACAGTGATTCTGAGTTAAGCAGCCTTAGCAGCGATTAACACTTAAAATCAAAAAGCACTTTCGATTCAATTCGTTAATTCCACGAGCCTACTTATTTTTTTAAAAAGAGGATTGTTTTTAATAGAAACAAAAAATATTCAAATATGGGAATCCATCTTCCAAGGCATAGGAGGTTAGACGATAGCTTTGAAAAAGTGAAAGGACAGTGAAAACTTTGAGAGCGTGTTCTGTTTAAAGAGAAAGTGCTTGTCTGTGAAATGAAGGTCCTTTGTTGCCATAAAAAGTTGAGTGCCTCCCTCTAAATGGGCTCATGCAAGCTTCCATGCATTCGTTATCTGCATATATGCATAAATAATACATTGTTCATGCCCAGCCTTCTAAGAGCTCGGGCTTTTAAGACATAAGTTTGTCTGAGAGGGCACTTGATATAAATTGGCATCACTCAGGACAGATATGTCTCCAATTATTACTAAGGGCTGGCTTAGGCTTAGAACTGTTGGGGGGAAAACTTAGAAGATTGTCCAATGTTTATTTTTTTAAAAAGACATCTCAGGTTTTAGTTTATTAAAAGGAAACATTGAAATTAGTATTATTTTTCTAAAGTTAATCTGTCATTTTTAAAATAAATTTTGGGTCAGGAAGAAACAACTTCAGCCTCCGTTCTTTGTGGTAAGAAGATTTGCACACATTTTATAAATGTTGAGTTACCTGGAGCTGAGTTAACGATGTCACGACGAATTATTTCTCACCAAAGTGGATGAGTCAACAACCACCTTCTAGGACAGACAGAGTTTACAACCTGAAGAGAACAAACAGTTTTCTAAAGCCAACGTTTTAACACAGTAGTTTCCTGTTACATTTCTTCACCTCAAGTTTTCAAAACGATAGCCGGGCAGAGTGTTCTGAGCCTCAAAGTGGCTTTGTAAAATCTATGTGTTTTCCTATACATTATTTTGGTTTTATTTTTACCATAATTAATGCATCTAGTCCTTTGCTTTTTTATTGAAGTATAATAATATACCTAAAGAAAAGTGCGTAAATCATAGGTGAGCAGCTTAATGAATTTCATGCCCTGAACACACCTGTGTAGCTCATGCCTGGATCACGACATGGAACATTAGGAGAAGCCCCTTAGTGATCACTTCCAGCGACTCCCTCTCCCTCCCTGCCAGGGGAAGCCCCTGTCCGAACTTCAAATGCCATCCATCTATTCTGCTTATTTTTCAACTTCATATAAATGAAATTACACAGTATGTATGGTTTTGTGTCAGGCTCCTTCTACTCAACATTCAGTCTGATTGTGGCATAAAGTTCCAGATTGTTTATTTGCATTTTGGTAAAATATTCCAATGTGTGAAAATATCACAACTTATTTTTCCATTCTACTGTGGATGGACCTTTGGGTAGTTTCCAGTTTGGGATATTATGACTAGAAAGTACATAGAGTTTAAAGTTGTATTTTTTTTTTTTCTTCAAGACAAGGTCTTGCTCTGTCGTTTAGGCTGGAGTACAGTGGTGTCATCACAGCTCACTGCAACCTCAAACTCCTGGGCTCAAGCCATCCTCCTGCCTCAGCCTGCTGAGTAGCTGGGACTCCAAGGCACCTGCCACCGTGCCTGGCTATTTTTTCTGGGTTTTTTTTATAGAGACTGGGTCTTGTTCTTGCTCAGGCTGGTCTTGAACTCTTGGACTCAAGCAATCTTCCCAGCCTCAGCCTTCCAAAGTTCTAGGGATACAGAGAATTTAAAAGTCTTTTTCAAGCAGGTCCACAAAGCTTGTGAGATGAGGACATTTTAAAATTGGTAAAAATCCTTTTGAATTTTTGAAGTAGGATGCTAAAAAAAACGCCACAAACTCCCAAACTGTAAACATACCATGGTGGTAGGTGTCATACTAATAAAAGACAGAAATTGTCCCTGACCTCCAGAGACTAGGATCTAAAATATGCAGGAGCCTGAGAAAGTAGTACATTGAGGATACAAAGCTACTGAATGAGAATGGAATAACGACAGGACATATTGAAATGTTCACAATTTGCACTTCTACATTTTGATTTAGAAATGTTAACGTAACGTGTGTTACCAATGTCTCGAATGTGTGTTATGTGCGCTAGACCTGGCTCACACAGGGAACCCGGTACCGCTGGGTCTTGCAAGAACTGAGGACTGAACCCAGAGAGTCGTACGAGCTGGGCTTTCCCTCTCCTCTCTCGGGAGCCTAACACACTCTCTGTTCTGCTTTGCTCATAAGTCTGCTTCATGATCCCTTTTCAGAATTGCTCTGCTGTATTTACTTACAGTTTCTGGTGCGCTGTGACATTGTGAATGTGACTTTGGTTGGCCCCCCCTGCAGACCCAGACGGTGACTCTTTCTCACCTCGCTACTGAACTCCACCTGCTGATTGGCAACAAGTCTTTCTCTCCATTTTCTAATCCCTAAACCCCCAAGGGTGGAATGTGCTTGGTCCACATCATCTTTTGTTGACTTGGTGAACTGAATTGCTTGCCTGTGGGTCAGGGGATCCAACCAGCTATAATTCGTGGGATGGGTGCAGATTACCTGCTTGTGTAGGGCAGGGGGCTGTGGGTACAGATTCCTCTGGAAGGGAGGGCGGGTCGACTTGCGCCCAGATGTCTAACGAGGCTCCATGTTTTCCCAACTGTATTTGAATTTCTCAGAACCACTCGGGAAATGAGCTTTATCCTGCAGTGTGGTATTTCTGTTGGATTTTGTCCTGAAGAAAAGATTCCCTGTACAAGGTGTACATTTCTTTAGACACTTAGTAGGCAGTGGTGCATACACACAGGACAGAAAAAAAAGTTTGATGCCTTGATATTGGCCTCCACACCTTAACACCTGCAGGTTCATAATATCTGCACAGCTGTGACAGCATGTGAGCAAAAGCCGCGTGGCCACCTGCCAGCAGGGTTCAGAAAATCACCTCTGCCAGGCAGGATGAGACTGGATACACCTTAAGGTCCCCTCCAACTCGGGCATTCTGTGAGCCCATAAATGAGGCTGGAACCCTCTGTTGCTGTCTATGGCCTGAGTTACAGAAAGCCCTCTGGACATTTCACTCGCTGTCTGGAAACGGCTTCATTAGTGTTCATCATTATCATTATCATTAATTTCGATATTAAAGGTCAACAATTCATCTACCAATTTTACGATTTTATCCAAATGCAAATATTCCCGTTGGGCTGCCCAGAAACAACCAGCACTGCCCATGTGCACACAGGGGTGGGAAGCATGTACAAGGCAGTGAGCTGTTCAGACGGGGACCAGGGAAATGACTTGAGCTACCTGGGCGCCCAGCGCTAAAACAGAGGTACTGTTCAAAGAGTGGCAAACACAGTCCTGACTCTAACTGAGTTGGGTGGGTCCTCGGCTTTTATATGGAGAAGGGGCCTTGGAGGGGCCGTGTCTGGGACTCTCACGCTTGGGAAGAGCAGGGGATTCTGGAATGATCGAGTGTCGGGACTCTGGGAAGGCCAGCTAACGTGCCCCTGTCCCCCACGATGAGAGTACTGTGTTCTTGAGGAAGGAATGAGGCATTTCTGTCCACTCTGTGTCCTTAGTCCCTGTCTCAGTGCTTGGGGACGAAACAGAGTTCCAAAAACATTTGTGGAACCAACTTTCTTGTTTAATTGACTTTCAGATGTAAATAACTGGGTGGGGGGGGGCTCATGTTTTAAATTGTCACTTGTCATCTACTCCGTGCCGGAGAAGAATGAATGAATGTTTGGAAAGCAGGTTGTACATCAGGGAGGAGGAGACAGTGTGAAACTGGATTCCGAGAATAAGGGTAAAACTAGGAGTTAGAGCAAGTATGGACCAGGAAGAGAACAGCACCAAAGACAAATGTCCAGGGTTCCACAATTTGCACCTGGACTGTCCCCTGTCCTGAGGGCCATGGTGGCCATCAGAGAGTCCTCTCCCTATGGCTAAGCCAGCACCCTGGAGGGACTCCAGACCATACTCTTCCCTTCCTGGGCATTTGCCTGTTTTCTGTGTCCCTTGAGCAAACATGTGTTTCTTCTCTTTCTCTTATTGGGTTTAATCTTATAGTTAGTCACTTGAGAACAAATTTCAGCCTAGCATTCTTACCCCTGGAACAAGTGTGACTGTGGTCATTGCTGCTGATCTTGCCCCCCACCCCATCCCCAGTTCCCAGCCTGACGACCCTGTCTGTGATGCCTCCCATCGAGGCAACTTAAAAGAACTTTGGAGGATGGCATAAGGGCCATCATCATCAGCTGCATTTTGCAATCACGTTGTCACATTAACCTTCCTACATTTAACAAGTTCCCTTCTCGTTTAGTACCCCTTGCTCTTTCTTGGATCCATAAATGGTGGTGACAATCTTGGAGGCATGTGTGCAAACATCAAGGGCAGATTTATACTCCGGATTATGAGAGCAACACATATTAGAGCTTGACCCTAATATCCAGAATATTGAAGGCTCATCTCTAGGCAGCAATTCTTGTTGGTCAGTCCTGCCAGGATTTGAGAAGGGTAAGTGGGAATAAAAGATAGTCTAAAAAAGAGCAAGAAAAGGGGACCGTTTCTGCTTTATTATAGGGTTATTAACCTAGAGCAGAAAGATTTGAGGAAGCAGTTAATAGCTACCTTTATTTTTATTTTATTTTTTTATTTCAGAATATTACAGGGGTACAAATGTTTAAGTTACATATGTTGCCTTTGCCCCACTGGAGTCAGAGCTATCTTTATGCCTGTGGAGGGAAGAGGTGAAAAACCAGCACGGGTAGAGTGCATGTCTACCAGGCGTTTCTACTCAGCTTCCCCCTAAATCCTCACCATATCCCAGTGAGATCGATGTTACCACCAGACTTTCACACTTGAAGAAACTAGGGTTTGGGGAAGGTAGGTGATGGGCTGTAGGTCCCTGGCCTGTTGGCAGCGGCGTTGGCTTTGGACCCAGTTGGGTTGGCTCCTGAGTCCTTCACACCACCACAGAGCGGGGAGGATCTTGTTCCATCCTTCCCAAGCACTGAGAACAGAAGAGGAAAAGATCAGTTTTACAAACTGAAGACATTTTGATTTAGATTGGGCATTCACCTGAGGACATAGGATCCAGGAAACTAGTGGTCAGGAGCTTGGAAGGGCAGACAGAGCTGGGTTCAAATCTTGGCTCTGCCAATATTTCTTCATTTGCTACTTACGTGGCCTTAGGGGAGTTTTGAGCCTGTTTTTCTCCTCTGTTAAATAGGGTTATGAGCAATAAATGTTGTGAGTTTAAATGGCAAGCCATGCTTAACACATAGGACAAGTCCCATAAAGGTCTTTGCCACCGGCAGTTGCAGGTGAATCTCCTTGTGACTCCAACTGGTGACAGGCGTTATTCAGATCAAGAGGCAGAGAAAGCTTCCCGTGTCACCTGTGGAGACCTGGCTCCAGGGAGGATTATGAATGCTGATGCCTCTCTGTGAACTAGCCCACAGATTAAGATTACAGGGCTGATCCAGCCATGCACAGGAAGGGAAGAGACAGAATTCCCTGGTTGAAGCTAGAGGTTCCCCCTAACAGCTCAAGTTCCCTAAAGCTGCCCTGTCTGGGGCCCCTAATACCTGGAGCTAGGGCCCAGTCCTAGGCAATGACTTTGGCTGTTGGTAGAAAAACAGGAAAAGTATTCAAGCCTGCGTGAAAACCAGAGTGCTCAGAATTTGAAGGATTCCACCTGCCCTTTTTTTGAGGATCCCAGTATATTAAAAATACATGCAAATTCAAGGTTGTAACAATTTGGTAGTTTTTAAACATTTACCTTGAACAAAGGCATGCTCAGTTTCAACAACGCTCAGAGTTGCAATGGCCATGTGTGTATTCTCATGTGCTGATTAAGTCAACACTTTGAATTTAAGGTGTTTTGGAAACAGAGTGCCCCATCTTGCAGGAGGCTTGGGAAAGAATAAGAAATCTTCCTGACTCCAGGGTCTTGCTAATGCCTCAGGACGCCTGGCCACTTAGTAGCCTTCACTATCATCTGCGAGGAGTTCTAAGGCTTGGGGGCTGCTGGTCAGAACGGGTTTTCCAGGACCGCAGCACAAAGCTCTCATCACCAGGACTTGGTTGAAATGGAACAAGAACTGCAAAATCTGACCCCCATATGCCAAATTTGCCCTGTTGTGTCTGCGGGGCCCACATCCTTGTATCGGATCTTCCTTTATTCACCTCCCACCCCGGACTCTGACAGCAAGTGGAGGCCCTGCGCAGCGAACCCCCCACACCGCTCCCGAAGCTCTCTGGACCCTGCCCCAGCAGGCTGGGTGCTTTCGCTGAGATTTGATTTTCTCGAGGGAGGTGAAGTGGCCTCTGAGGCCCCGTGGGAGGGGCGGACGGCTGACTGTGTGAATGTGGCAGCTCATTGTTCCTCAGCTTCATTCTTCAGGCCTCGATGGGGCTGATTTAGAAATCCTAATCAGGGAGCTCTCAGGGCTTCCCGGGTGTGACACAACTTGAGCGGCTCTGGGGGATTCTTTGTTCTCCGATGACAGCTGACTTGGTCGCCAGTGGGAACAGTTTGAGCATAACTCTACACTGCGTGTGCTGGCAGCTGCGAACTTAACTCTTTGTTACCCGCTCCCCGGGTCCCTTCCCTTGCCCAATCCTACCTCAGAATGACAACTCTTAAAATCACCTTCCTGTGGATGGAGGAGGGCAGTGGGTACTGAATGGGAGAGGGGCACATTGTGTCCCGAGCTGGGGACATTCTTGGAAAATCAGGAGTGCTCCCCACCCCATGCAGTTCCACGTTGCTGGCAGTAAAGGCTGTCTGGTTGGAGTCCTGCACAAACTGGGACTGTTCACCGTCTACACGGGTGCTTGGATGGACTTTTTTCCGACCTGCCAGAAGTGACTAGAAGCAGAAGGACAGGGATCTTAAATGTATGCTCACACTCTGGGGTTTTCTTGTAATCTCAAAACAGAGCCAAGAAGTTCAGGAAATCTGAGCTTCTGATGAGAAAGCCATAGAGCAAAAGTGCAAGAGCGCTGGATTGGAGCCAGGCAGACTTGCTCTGGAACTGCAGTGTCACCGTTTGACCCACCTTGGCAAGTTATCTCATCTGTCCAGGCCCTGGTATATGCATCTGTGAAAAGGGAGATAGTTATGATAATAGCACAACCCCATCGGACTGTCAGAAGGGTCAAATGAGTTGGTGTATGGGATTGTCTGTTGTAGGCATTACACCAAAACTTTTAACTACAGTAAAAGACCACTGTGGTTGCTCTGATACGATATACTTTCTCTAGAGAGAAGATGCTGTTGCTCTTGGAGGTGGAGAAGAGGTGAAAGCTATAAATATTTCTTAAATAAAATTGTTATGCAGTTTCTCTTTGGTGCTGAGCTGGAAAAACAGCCAAAAAAAGATTGGTAGAAAGTGACATTTGATACCAAATCAATTATACATTCAACAGACTTTGAGTGCCAGCCATAAAATAGGCACTGAGGATAACAAACATTAAGACATAGACCTGGCCTCGGGGAGCCGAGATGATAAAAGTGGGTGCATAGTTAGGATCCTTGGTTGCAAATACAGAGTCCCTGCTCTAATTAGCATACATAGAAAGGGGACTTGAAAGGAAGAATGCTGGAGTGGCTTGTGAAGTCCAAGAACGTGTTGGACAGTAATGCATTGGATGGGGAGGGATGTAGCCTTGCCTCAGAGATTAGTGGGACAAGAGATTCAAGTGTGATCAGGCCCCTCTCTCTGGCTCTGCTTCCCACTTCTCTGTGTTCGCTGGCTCCACCATTCTGTCTCCCGGCAGGTTTCTGTAAGGCATGGTGGACAACATAGGCGGAACCACCCCGAGTTTAACATTGCACAGAATCCCTGGTGAGGAGACCCAGTGATCCAACCATGGCCAAATGCCCACTCTCACCATGGGACAGGCTCTTATTCTAACATAGTCATCTCTGAACTCCTGTGAATGGGGACCAGGGGATTTGGCCAATTCTCAAAAGAATTATTGAGGAGACAATTATATAGGAAACCACTGTAGAAGCAAGGGCCAGATAATGAAAGGAGTTTGGATTTTATCTCTACGCCAAAGGGAACCAGAGAAAAATTTAAACTGTGGAATAAAGTGACCATGTTTATACCTTTCAACTGTAATGTTAAGAGCCAGTGGATAGGAGGGGGTGATCTGGGGAGTAGAGCACCTATCAGCAGGCTGCTGCAACAGTCCAAGCATAAGATGATGAGGGCCTAAAGTAGAGTGGTGAGCAATGGGGATGGCCAGAAGGTGAGTAGTAGGAGAGATATTTAGGAGGTAGAGTCAGCAGAACCAGTTAACTAGATACTGGAAGAAAGAAGTGGAATATTAAGGATGATCTCCAAATTTCCATGTGGAAAAGAAGTTTATAGACACACTATAGCAGTTGTCCTGGACTGGTTGTGCCTGATAAATTGGTGGGCCAGTGAAATCCCCAGATATATCCATATCTATATCTAAGTCTTTGCATCTTCCCATCTGTCTGTCTATATGAGGTCTGAGAGGATTGTTTGGTCCCTGGGAGAGCAATGAGGAGAAAGAGATAGGTGGCTGATAGAATAGCAGCCATTCCCTCAGCTTGGCCCCAGACACCAACCTGATTCTCTGTGGAAGGAGCAGCTGCAAGCAAACACTCAAAGTCTGAAATGGGTATATCTAGGTGACACTATAGGATCCAGATCTGGACATAGGGGAATACTTCCCATTTCTTTGAGGTTCTAGAAGTGATTATAGCCCAACGAGGACTAAAGGACACACTTTGGCAGCTCAAAGTTCTCTGCTTTCTGCACACACTCAGCAGCCTTCTCTTAGAGGGTACCAGCCATAGCTGCAGGAGTAAGACTTCAGCTCTAGTGTGCTGCAGAGTCACCGCAGGGACAGTCATGGGGGGAGAGGGGGTGGGGAATGCATTCTAGCTTTATCCAGACTAAATAGTATCCTATTATCTTATGATGGGTGGTGGGAAATGGAATTAAGGAGACCAACCTAGGAGCAATGCATACTACTTAAGTGAGAAGTTAATGAGGACCTAACATAGGTGGTGGCAGTAGACATGAAAGGATGGAGCAATATGAAAGACAACAGGGAGGTGGGCTCATAAGGGCTTGCAAGTTGCATGTGAGGGCCAAATGAGAAATGAGGAACTATAATGATTTCATAATATGCAGGCTTGGCAAAGGAAAATGGTGGTTCTGCTAACAGAATTAGAAGAGTCAGCAAGAGAACATGGTTTGGTTTGGAATTCAATGAGTCTAAGGCACATAAAAGTCCTTATTTGAGGAGGGAAAAAATAAGAAAAGGTGTATATACTATATTCTGGGCCATGTGAGGCTAAGATATAAGGAGTAGAGGGCCAGGATGAGTGATGAATGCTATTGGAAGATGTGTTTGGGACTAGAACTAAAGACTTCCTGCTTTGAGGGAGAATGTTTAGGACTAGATGGTATGGTATGGATTAGGGTTCTTTTCCATGAAGGCTCTGCCTGTCATCTATCCATACATCCATCCATCCACCCATCCATCCATTCATCGATGCATCCATCCATCTACCCACCCACCCATCCATCCATCCATCCACCCACCCATCCACTCATCCATCCATCCATTCATCCATCCATCTACCCATTCATCCATCCATCCATTCATCCATCCATCTACCCATCTACCCATCTACCCATCTATCCATTCATCCATCTGTCCATCCATTCATCCATCCACCCATCCATATATCCATCCATCCAACAAATTAACCCTTATTTCTTAAACACCTCCTATTTTCTTGACTCTGCACTTTTAGAGAATCAAAGAACAAAGTACAACTTAATCTCTGGAGTAGCATAATATAGACAGTGAATAATGAATTCTCCAAAAAGAACACTTGGCATCAACTTGTCAGTACTTTTGCTTGTGTAACCGGTCAAAATAAGTAGGGGGTCTTCTCAAAGACTGATCGTCTAGTTAACATTTTTTAGCTAAATGGCAAATAGTTTAATTCCAATAGAATGCCTAAAAGTCTTCCTCAGCAATTGGTATTGGGATTATTTACATTTTATATTATTCATTTCAAATTTAAATTCCTTATAATTTTCTGGATTGATTGCTTTTGAGCAATCTCTACATCTGTCTTTCACAGTGGTCCACATTATATGCTCAGAGAATGCCAATTCATTTTAATAGCAGCTTTAGCCACATATAAAGATGAGTCTGTTTTCTAGAGTACATACAGTGCATTGCTGTCTTCTCTGACCCTCGCTCTCCACCTTTCAACACAAACTATTAACAGTTGACTGTGCCTTGGACAGTACACACCTGGTGGGACAGTTTGGTGGATTCCTCAGCCTGTATCTCTGGAAAGAGGAAATTTCATTTGTTATTTCAGTCTCCAGGACTCCAAAACTTATTTTTGTTGGTCATTAAGAGCAAAATTTTCAAACAGATGACAGTTTTGGTAAATATATTAGTAGGGATTTTTTATTGTTAAAAAAAATAAGTAAACAAAAAGACAGACTACCTCAAACTGGCTTATCCAACACAGGAGATTTATTGGTTAACTCTATTGGAAGGATCAGGGATAAGGTGGAATTCAGGGTTGGTTTGCTCCAATGGATCAGTTAAGTGAGCAAGGACCTGGTTTCACCTTGTCTCTTTGTTCTGTATTCATTGGTGCCACCTTTATCTTCAGGCCAGTTTTCTTCATGATGACAACATGGCTGATGCTCTGAATTTGTTATCTTCCAGCCACATAGTCCAAGAGTGAGAAGGTTGCTTTGGGCAGCTCTTTCTCCCAAAATTAGAGACTTACTTTCTCAGAAACCGTAGCAAACTTTCCCTCAGGAGTCAGATAAGGAAATGCCCTGTGTTGATTGGCACAGACTTCATTTATTCAAACTAATCATTGCAGCAGGAGGTCAAGAGTCTAATCTCTGATTGGTCCAACCTTGCAGCTGGCTGGGGTCAATCTCCGTTAACCTCAGGACTGCTACACATCGGAGGAAAGATATAAGGATTTGGGGGCATTCTGGGCCAGAACCAGTCAGCATATATATCTTTCTGTTACAGTAAGATTTTAAAATTTTTCAGTATTCAGTTAATCAGCATGTATTAAGTGCTTTCTATAAGCAAAGAGCCCTGCTGGGTTTTTGACAATTGTCGGCAAAAATCCTGATCTTGACTTTCTGAGTACTGAACTAGCAAAGCAATGACCTGGAAGCTTTGAGCAACAGGCCGAATCTGTCCTCTCGCTTTTGGGGAGGGGGATGATTGTAGAGAGTGCTTGTTATAAAAATCATGGCAGGTACCTAGAATTTGAACTATGCAAACGACTGAGTTTCCAGGCACACCTAAGTAGGAACATGTTATTTGCATGAAAAAGAAGTAGGCATAAAGGAGCAGTTTCTTTCCTGCCTTCCTCCCCTGTGTATGTTTGATGACAGTTGTTTGGGGAAATTATGTCCACTAGACCTGCTGGGCTGTGGAACAACTCCAGTTAATATTTGACTATTGGCTTCCTGTTGCCCAGAAAACTAATAGTGGAGAATAAACCACAATATAAGTTAAGTCCCCCCTTCTTTTCTCTCTGCAACTTTTGTGTCTCTACCTTTTTAAAGAGATGCCTCTCTGCTTGTAAATTTGCAGAATATGTTCACTGCTTGTCCCAAAGGGAAACAGTGAAAAAAAATCCTTTGACGGTACTGGGGCCTCATCTGTTTTCCAAAGTGGTTGAAGGAAAAGACGCTGGCGACCAAGTCTCCCAGACGTTCTGCCTGTTTTCACGGCTTCTTGGGCATATATCCCGCTGCCAGTCTTTGAGGGTATCCAGGTGTGTAGGTGAGGTAAGGAGAAAATCAGGAATGGAAATTGAAAAGAAAAGAGCTTTGGTGTGTAGTGTCAACATGTATCAGAGTGACACAACTCCCAGTGGAGAGAAACGAGACTTCTAGTCCCAAGGACAAAACTCACTTGTTTGGAACTTAGTGCCCCGTTCCCCATCTCACGTCCTTTCCCCTTCCGGCCCCGGCAGACTGAAGAATCCTGTTGGCATATTGATTCTGGAGCACCTGTGTCCACCAGCCCATCCTTTATGGATATTTCCTGATCTCTTGGCTTCAGCTGGCTGGTGTCTCCGTGGTAACGGAGAGCGGAGAGGGGGACGTGGGGGCATTTCAGTCCATTTGTCATCAATTGCCACTGTTTTGTTCCGCCTGGTGTGTGCCCTCAATTGTGTCCTGGAGGAGGCAAAGTAGAGCACAGCAATTCGGCTGAAGGGCTGCTCCTGCCCCCGAGACTGGGGGTGGGGACATGTCACCCATGCAACTGCCTTCCGAGAGAGCCAAGGCGCGGAGACTGTAATGGAATGCCCACCTCCCCTGAGAGAATAATCACTCTGTGACTCAGATTTTATGTTTTCGGAGAGAGGGTGGCATTTGTATCAGCGCAAAGACCTTGACTTTATTGCTGAATTAAGAGGCAGGAGTTTCAGATACAACCCTCCCATAATGTAGACTAAGATGTGATCTTTCTTATTCTGGGTTGGAATTTTACTTTAAAAAAGATGCTCGGACTACCACGTACCACTGCCCTAAAAAACAGAGCATGAGTTGTGCACCTCGTTTTGTTTTGCGTCCTGTCTCTAGGCCACGTGTTCATTTCCATCAAGTGCACAAACACTGTCCTACCCCAGCCCCCGCCAACCCCCAGCTCAGGCTTAGACAGTCCGAGCCAGGAGTTCGGTGGAAACACTCCTGGTTGACTGGGCCTACGAATGCCGCTGTCCTGGGCCCAGTGGACTCTTACTTTTGCTCTGCTTCTATTTTTGTCCTCAGCAAAGGCTCAGACCAAGCTCCTCCCAGGCGCCCAGACCCCTGGCGAGCTGGGTGATGCCCGGGCTCTGGTTCCGTGAGGAACTCACCAGTGTGGCCCAGTTTCGTGGTGCTGCCTGCATTATTCACAACATGTCATCATTCCTCCTCTGAAACTTCGCGGCTTCCTCAGCGCCCATCACAGGGAATGCTCCGCGTTCTCTTCCGTCCTCACTCTGTCGGCTTCTTTTCCATCATCCCTCTGGGCTCTTTTGTCTCTTCCCGCTCTTTGAGGTGTCGTCTCTCCTTCGAGTTGCTCTTCCCTCCTTGCAGCGGCATCCCCTTCTGCAGCTATAGCTGCGAGTTCTGAGGTGGAATCTCAAACCCGCCTCCGACCCAGATCACTCTCCTAAGCAACCGGCCCTGAGCGACAGCGTCGTGCGACGCGAACAGCCACACCGTTCAAAACACATTCGACCGTCTCTTAAATTTCCCTTCTGCCATTTTCTGCCAAATTGTCAGCCCCTCTGTTCTTCCAGTTGCTCAGGCTTCGAAACTTTGGATCATCTGCAATTACTCTCCCATGTGACAGGACGCGCCCTTGCCTCCTCCCCCTCCTCCCCTGCACCCATGCAGCCTTGTCGGTCTCCATCTTCCTGGGCTCACCTGGGCCAGGGCTCTGCGCTGTTCCAGTTTCTGCCCCTTCCCCTTTGTCCTTCCCGATGCTTCTGCCACTTCTGGCCAAGTCATGCTCTGCTCAAACCCTTTAATACCTCTCTAATCCCTAGAAATCAAAGTCCAATCTTTGCTTAATGTCACACAAGGTTCCCTGCAGACGTGGCTTGCACTCTGACGCTCTGGCTGCACTCCTCTGCTCGCGTGTTCTTTGACTAGGCCCTCTGACTCCTAGAGACTGCTCCTGGGACTGTGAAAAGGCAAAATATATTGAAAACCTTGAAGGTATGCTTTTTTTTTTTTGAGGCAGGATCTCACTCTGTCACTTAGGCTAGAGTGCATTGGTGTCGTCATAGCTCATGGCACCCTCAAACTCCTGGGCTCAGGCGATCCTCTCACCTCAGCCTCCCTAGTAGCAGGTACTACACGTACATGCCACCGTGCCCAGCTAATTTTTCTTATTTTTTGTAGAGATGGGGTCTCCCTATGTTGCCCAGGCTGATCTTAAACTCCTGGCTTCAAACAATCCTCCTGCCTCAGCCTCCCAAAGTGCTGAGATTACAGCAGGAACCACCATGCTCTGCCCTTAAAGGTGTGTTTTGACCCAAGTTATTTCACTTGCAGGAATTTATCTTGAGAAAATAAACAGCTGCAGAAAAACTCCATTACAGCATTATTTGCAATGATAAAACACTGAAAAGAATGTCAGCATCCAATAATAGCAATACAATAAAACCCTAGGCAACCATTAAAAAATAATATACACGTATTTACGGACAGGAAAGTTATTTCCATCACTTTTCTATGTTCTAAGTAAAAAAAGAAGTTAGGAAATAATACATATTAATATAGAATTGATACATATTAATATAGGATATTGTATATAATATTTGCATCTAGGAATAAAACAACTCTAGAGGAGATATATGTGTGTATGTGTATATATATCAGTATATATACACATATAAGTACAAATATATATAGTGGCTCACATTATAGTTAATAGCTTAATTTTTTTCTTTTTCTTACCAGTATTTAAAACACTTATGCCATAACTATGGACTAATGACATGAAGCAGTAGTTACATTTACAATGTGCTGAAGCAAAGCAGTTTAGAAAAGAAAAATGTCCTCCACTTTTTCGTCTCCTTGCCTTTGTTATCCTCATCATCGTGCCCATAAGGCTTCCCATCCCCATGTTGTGGCAAAGTATTATCCGTTCCCAAATCCAGTTAAATTCCTTTTGCAAGGGAGGGGCAAAGGAACTGGAGTTAGAGGTTCCAGGTTTCTGTCCTCATTCTGCTCCTTACGGAGCTGGGTTTCCTTCCCTGCAGAAGCGGGGCGCTGATGACGCCCAGTTCACAGGCACGGCATGAGGATGGACAACGTATGCGCGAAGCATTTTGAGAACAGCAGAGCATCATGCAGCGGTCGGGACTGTGATTCATTATTATTACTAAGGCCCTTGAGTCTAACTCCGTGGACTGAGTTGCCACACGAGGACCTGGCGACTTGTCAGCCTCAGCCTCCAGCCCGGTAATGGACACAGCCCAAGCTTCGCATTGGTCAGAGTCCTGGCCCCCGCGGATTGGCCGTGCGGGTGAGGAGGGGTAGGACTCCTCCCTGCGTGCCCCCAGCATTTCCCGTCCCTGCCAGGGTTTCCAAAGTGATGCTTAACTCTAGAAATCGTGGAGAGAAACACTGCGTTCTGAGCCAGGCTGTTTGGGAGCTGCATGGAGACCTCAGAGCTGCCTTGCTATCTCCCCAACCTGTCCCAGGGCCCCACTCAAGATCCGAGGTGTTGAGTGCTCCCCAGGAGCTGGTGGCCCTCAGTACTGCCAGCCATGTGGACCATAAGGAAGCCACCATCTCCCACCATAGCCCTGGCTGGAGAGCAAGCTGGCTGCCCTGTGTGTGTGTGTGTGTGCATGTATCATGACTAGTGTAAAGTCTTCTCTGCACACAAGAGGATTGGGCCTACTGCATGCTTTTTAAAGTGAGTCAGGACTCAAAACCACCTACTCAGGCCCTGAAAAGTTTGAGTGGGAAGGGGAGAGTCTGGGAAGAAGTCAGGAGGGACCAGAGGTTGATGCCAGCCTCTCTAACATGATCACCGTGATGCGGGGTGTGGCAATCAGGAACTGTCTGATTTATCCTGGTCCACTCGCTTGTCTGTGGGAGAAGGGGCATCCTCGAGATGATCCTCAGGGAGTCCTGGAGGTGAGCTGCTGCCCAGGAGAAGGACTTGGAGGCAGATGGGGTGAGAAAGCCCGAGATCATTTGTCTTGGCCTGGTTGGAAGCTGTTTGGCCAGCCTCACCGAACCTGTCAGCAACTGGAGAGTGAGGTCAGCTGGGGCTGGAGGCATCGTGAGCTATCACCGGGGCCTCCTGAATCATCCATGATGAAACCCTTTATCAGCCTGGGAGGAGGCAGCCCCAGGGAACAAAACCCCTGGGTAAGGCTTGATTTTGAGCAAGGCCGCATCCGGAAGGACTGGCCAGGATGAGTTAGCCCCGACGCGCACTCTAAGATAATCAAACAAGTTGACTTGCTGAAGGGACTAACTATTTAGTATTCTCCATCTGGGATCAGGGCAGAGCTGATGTTCTTCTTTTCCCAAATCCAGGCTAACTTAACCCTCGCGGAACCAGGCTGCAGATTTCCCAGGCTTCATCTTCTCCCAGCAGCTGAGGGAGGGAGGGTTGGAAACAGTTTTACTTCTGGGGAGAGATTAGGGCTCATTTCGTGGCAGGGAGTGAGATAACAGTGGGGGAGAATGGGGAGTTTTGTCAGAGATGTCCTGCTAAAAAGAAACAACTGCAGCCCCCAAGCACCGCACTGGAGAGATAGGACAGAGGGAGCCAGCACGTCTTGTACCTCCTGTGTCTCTAAACGCTTCAAGGCCGCCCCCAATGGCACGGGGGAGAGGCTGGTGTCGGAGCCATGTCGTGAGTGACAAGGAGGCGCTGGCTGCCTGAAATGGTGACCCTGGAGTTAGAATCAGGAGGGAGGCTGGAATTTTTAGTACAGCCTTGAAAGAAAACATCAGCCCACCCCACCCCACTGCTGGGATGGGAATAGGGCAGGAGGCTAGCAAAATAAACAAAATCTGCCGTCTTTACTGACCAGGCAGAAATTGTTACTTGAACGGGAAAGGAAAAAAATGTGCCAGATATTCCTCCCGAACTTGTTTTCCATCTTCTCATCCTTACGTCCCTTATCAATGTGTTTCTAGAAGAGTTCCAAAGGGAGCAGCGTGAGGGCTACGAGAGGGGCAGTCTCAGAGAGTAAAGCGTGGAGCTGAAGGGGTGGGGGCTCTTGCAACACCCTCAGGCCAGCGTTCCCGCACGGGGAGACCCCGTGTCAGCTGACAACAGCAGAGCGAGGACTGGCTGTTTGCCAAGATTTCCCCAAAGCCACCCAGGAACACAGCACTGACCAAAAGGAGGAGAAAAGTGCACAGCACAGCACTTCTGTTCACCTTATGTTTTATGCTTCAAAAGGGAAGTCAGTTGTCACAAAAGTAACCCAGTTTGCTGTCATGGGGAAGTTTGAATTATTTTCCTTTTGAGCTGCCCTTTCACATTTTTTCTATATGGACTTTACCAAGGATCGAGGGAGATGGCTGGAGAGGGGCCTGGCACCAGGCTCTTCCACCCCGCTGCTGCCAGGGGCTGTTCGCGGGGATGGCCGCTTGATTGCATTGTGGGTGTCAATAAGTTCATTAGAAAGCGACTGTGTGCTTATGAGATTGTTATGCTCTCAGGCCAGTGACAGGAGGCAGGCCTGTCACCTGAAGGGTGCGTTCATTGGTTTCGGTGGTTGCCACAGTGTTGCTGGACATCTGGGCAAATGGAGCTGTGGCTGTGTTAGGACCACCCCGGGCCGGCTGCTTTGCTCTGAGAGCACTCAGTGACTAGAGGAGTATGTAAGGGGAAGTGCTACGACCACTTTCAAGTGGAGACAAGTCGGGAGCCCCAAGGAGCATGGTCCCCGGAAGATGTCTCCTAAACTGTCTCAGCACATTTGTCTGAGAATGTCAGACAAGATATGGATGGGCACAGGGTGGTGGCCCTGGGAGAGAGTTAGCTGTGCAGGTTCAGAAAAGCAAGTTTTGGGCCGGACGCGGTGGCTCACGCCTGTAATCCTAGCACTCTGGAAGGCCGAGGTGGGCCGATCGTTTGAGCTCAGGAGTTCGAGACCAGCCTGAGCAAGAGCGAGACCCTGTCTCTACTAAAAATAGAGAGAAATTGGCCAAACAACTAAAAATAGAAAAAAATTAGCCAGGCATGGTGGCACGTGCCTGTAGTCCCAGCTACCTGCTGAGGCAGGAGGATCACTTGAGCCCAGGAGTTGGAGGTTGCTGTGAGCTAGGCTGACACTACTGCACTCTAGCCGGGGCAACAGAGTGAGACACTGTCTCAAAAAAAAAAGAAAAGCAAGCTTTGCAATCTGGGTGCTGCCTAAACTTCCTGTATTTTCTTTGTTTTCCTTTTGGTTTTCTTTTCTCTCTCTCTCTTTCATTTAAATTCCTCGTATGGGCTAAGAGAAACCAAGGGAAAGATAGCCGGCCACTTTTGGGCCAGAGCTCTGAGGGACAGTGACTTGCCCCGGGGCCGACACAGTTGTGGATGTTAGAGTAGGAGGGAAAGAGGATGAAGGAAGGACGACACTCAGGAGAGGTGTTAGCATTGCCTGGTCACCCCCATCTCCCCACCTGGAGGATCAGCTTCCAATTTTAAAGCCTTGGAGACTTTGTATTTTGTTTGAATAAGGGAAGCTATTTCCCTTACATCCTTTTAAAATAAATAAATACAGGGCTGTGATATCATTTTACAGATGCTGCTACCAACACACACAGATTTGGAGCTCTGAGCATTTTTTACAAAATCAGACAAAGATGGGGAATGCAGTGCAAGAGAAGATGTTAGAGAATATTAGCTGGTTTATCTATGTCCCGTGTTACTTCCAGCACTGCTATTAGTATCAAGAGCATGCCACCATTACTAACACCATCATCACCTTCATCAATGCCATCATCACAGTCATGATCACCACATCCACCACCACCATCATCATCACCACCACCACTATGATCACACCACCTCACCACCACCACCACCACCATCATCACTACCATTACCACTAACACCACCACACCACCATCATCACTGCCACCACCATCACCACATCC